>CAEMYA010000149.1:1060652-1075911 GCA_903131615.1 Diplodus sargus | reverse complement strand
ACTGTCCACATTTGGACAAGGATAAACACTGATTTTGGTTACATGAACGTGTCTTTACCCTCCTGACAGCTTAAACACGCGGGCATCTACAAAGGAAGAGTTTCAGCCGAGTTCTTCAGTCTCTTTCATTTGTGTCTGACAGCAGAGATACACTTCTGTTTTAATCAGTCCAGCTGTCTACACAGGCAGCAGAGCAGCTCTCAAGTTAATGTAACCAAAAGCATATCTTCTGAAGCACATAACTGCAGCGATCGGGCCCAGAGAGCTGGTGAAAGGCGGCTTACCTACACTTCAAACCTGCGCCTGACCACATCCTGTGTCGGCGCTGCTGGAGGACTGCAGCTGCTGCTCTAACAAGCTCCTCACGCTACGCCCCGTGTGTCGACACTGTGTAACAGTCAGGTAAAGTCATTTCCTCCCCTTCATTGTTACACCATGTTGCACCATCATCATTAAATATTGCGGCAACGTCAATTATTCATTGAGGGCTTTCGTTGTTTTACCTCTCAAATCTCAAACGGATCAGAAGTAGAAAAAGCTGCAGCCGTAGAGTTCACGACTCGAGGTTTCACGCTACTTCGAGGATATTTTGTGGAATGCCGTGATGATGATACTCCCTTGTTCTTGCGTACAAATTATTTTCACTCATTTTCATGACTGTAATAATAAGAGGTTCCATCTCAACTGTATCAGCAGTGCAGCGCATCAAACAGAGAGAAACAGCTGAACTATCAACACTGGCCTTTGAAGCAGCATGGTGTAACCTGCAGTACAGAGACGTGTCTGCTAGATTTAACATTAAAAAGAAAATGTAGTTACACCCCAGTGCTGATGTCTCCACTTGAATCCATAGACTGCCATGTCAGGAGTCATAAAGAATTACAGCACTCACTGTGGGAGGAATTATTTCCATTTGACAAGTTTTTTTCTAGGTCACTTACAGCTGTGATACGTTAAGCTTTTCTGAATCATTGAGGCCTGCAGTCTGAGCTTTGGGCTCAGGGAGTTGGTCTGCCTGAGAAGGGCCATCTCCCTCCTGGTTATAGCCTGCTCCCGCTCCTCACCTCCAGGTCAGGGAGGTCAAGGAGAGGAGGAGGGGTTTTAACAACATATATTTTTCTGTTGTTAACGTTTTTGTCACAGCTGGATGAAAATGGCTTCTTCTCGACTCCCTCCCCGTCTCATTTCTACATTTCTTCACCTTCCTTGAAAACCATCCATTTCATACCCCGCTTCCCTTTGCATGCCCTCTCTCTGTCTCTCTGTCTCTCTTTCCCTCTCTCTCTCCCCCTCAGGTGCAGATGTAGCTCGTTTAGTTAATTACTGTCATTTCCGCTTGGTTAGTGCTCACAGAGCTCACACAAACACGTCGTAACACACGCGAGCACATACAGACGCACACACTCCGAGTAAATGCCTGACTTAAAATACATATGCCACCTCCGCACACACTCTTTAGTCACATGTTAAAAGCTCACATTCACACACAGTTTGTTTTTGATGAACTATGATGATTTAAATAATGTATGGTCCCACTCGAGGACGCGCACGCACCCACACCGTCCAGCCATCTGCACGTCTGTATTGTGTTGAGAAATGATTTTGTCTTTATTCCTTATTTTTCTATCGTGGGGGAATAAGACGGCAGCGAGGGCAGAAGGAGAATAAATTGTGGTGGAGAGAATAAGACTATTAGAGAGAGAGGTTGAGGCCAGATGAAGGTTGTTTTTCTCTTTTTTTAGAGCGTCGCGGATGATGAAATTAAAATAAAACGACTGAAGAAGGGCAGGGGAAGATTTGTCAAGCGGTGAATTTGTGTTTATACAGTTCCTTCTCTCACAGTCTTGTTTTAGATGTGGAACATAATTAGTGACTTCTGTGAATCCCATTTGCTGACCTGACCACATTTCTTACACTAAAAGAGAAGAAGTTAAAAGAAAACGTTATATTTCAGCTGTTAGAAACAGGTGCATATTTCTAACATGTGCAAAACAACATCCTAAATGTACAAGCAGTGTAAGGTGTTACATCTCCCTTGTTAACTTCAGTTTGCAGGAGAGAGAGCGCACCTCCACGCTGTCTTCCACACAGTACGTGCAGTTCTCCAAAGGGCACACGGAAAGTGTTTTCAATTGCAAATACAGAGTGTGTGGGAGGGTCGGCATTGTTGAGGAATGAAAATCGGGTGGAGGGGAGAGAGGGGAAGCTGCAGCAAACAAGGTACGGCTGAGGAAGGTGAGGAGCAGGAACAAGCTGAGACAGAAACAGTGGAGTGTGCTGGATCAGGACAGGGCATGTGCAGTTTACACGCTGAAGTCCAAATACAAAGCACCTCCATTTTCCTCTCACCGTTCAGTCTCCACTGTACATAGAAAATGTCAGAAAACAAGAGTTAGAAGATACGAAGGTGCATCCCAGCTATGCTGATCTGTGCAATCCACTGAATAGCGACGGTAACGTATGGACTCTCTTCCTCTTCCCCGTTCATCATCCTGTCTCCTCTCTTGTTCTGCATCTCTTTGTCTCTCCGCTCACCTCTCTGCTGTTTTAAATCATTTGCAAATGTGTTTGTTTTGTCCTGCAAGACTCTGCTGATGCCACTTTACAAAAGACCACAACAAGCACCTCCAGATGCAGCAGTGTCCTGTTTTTAACTGCGCAAGGTGTGTGTTTAGTGATTTAAAGGGATGATCCAGATAATTACAGGTAAAGTGCAAACAAGAATAGCTGTAAAGTGTTGATCAACGAAAATGTATTTTCACATAATAGTAAATAGATATTTTAAGCTAAAGAGGCTCTGTGGAACGAACATGAAGCCGCAGAGAATCCAAGTGTTTCCTATAAACTACCTGGACTGTGGCGGGCTGCCAAAGTCTTATTTGTCTCACCACAGAGTCATAATGATCCCAAAATATTTTTCACCTCTTCCAACAGTGTTAAAAATCTCTAACGTTTGGTCTGTTGCTTCAGCGAACTGCCTTTCAAGCTGTCAGTCAAGCCACCCACCATTTTCTCATGAAATCCTGAGCAAAACACTGAATCCACAGTCCAGCAGCATCAAACAACTTTTAAAAATCATCCACAGGCTGGTGCTGGCGTCTGAGAGAGACGGGGAAGGCTTCATTTTTCACATCACGCTGCAATCGGCTCGTTTTTGGCCAATAAAAAAGTGATTCATATATGCAAATTGCTATATATTGTTACACAGAGCCGCTAAAACCAAAATATGTCTCCAGACTACATTTGCACACTAGGAAACATTTTAAATTTCAAAAAAAGAAAAAAAAGCATGTACACATGTACCAGAACGCCATGTGCTTGTCCACATAAGCAAACTATGCTATGTTTGCACACATCCCGACAACAACACAACACAACAGAAATGCCTCTGAGACAGCTTCCCGTTACTCTGGGCCCAAACAATCCCGTCAATATGGTTTTCTCCTGACGTCGGCTGGGCGTAGCTGAGAATGATGCAATCGAGTTGAGCAGAAAAGACAGAATTTATAATCGTTCATCTGCCCTGAAAAGTAACTCCATATAAAATACACAAGGCAGTGGGACTCCAAGGATGAATTGATGCTGTTTGGTATTGCGCTCCGTTGCTGTGTTTGTGTTGCTTTTTCTCTGAGGATCAAGCAGACAAAGATTGATATTCATCCCCTGCTACAGAGGATTTCTAACCCTTCCAAAAGCATGAGAGGTCTGAGTCAGACTGGATCAAATACTCTCCAAGGCTACGACTTCAAATTTGTTAGCTATCATCACTACGAGCCACGTGAATATCTAATCAGATCAATTAATACAGCAACTCTGCCTGCTGACTGGAGCAGCTGTCAGACCGTGCTGGAAGCAAGACCTTGATGAAGAATTAGCTGCTTCTAAGCTGCTGAATTGGGTTTTTTTTGTACTGCTGATCCACATTTCTGCTCACATTACTGCACATCCATGTGCAGGTTTGGATACGTGCATCTCCAAGACTTGCATTTTAGAACGTAATGTAAGTATTCAGCCGATATAGCCTCTCTAATGTGCATATTTGCTTGCTTTTATTAATTTCTCATTGCTGTTAATCAGCACGTTTGTTTATTCACTGCTGGACTGCTGCCTTTCATTATTTCTGACATCATAAAAACTGTGTGATATGTATAATTCCCCCAGTTTTTTGGGAGCTCTTGTTTACTTTGGTTGCTTACCATCTTGGTTTAAATGTGCTTTGACAGTTGCACGAATTAGACAGACTTAATCTGTTCCAATCAAATGGGAATCTTGAAAGATTAAGTAAATGAAAATCACATTCAAAGAGCAACAAAGTTAAAAAAAAATCATCACCATTACTTGTTGCCGAGATGCACACACTCATCGCCGTATAAAAAAGAGGATTGATTCATTTTCCAATTAGGCTGAATTTGAAGATCAAACCTGCTTTTTATATAGAGGAAAGAAACAGTGAGCTGCTGCTTTCTGTCAGCCCCATCACCTGGTTATACTAGTGTATCCACTGGATGAGTCTTTCTTATTTAGAAGCACTGATGCATTCAGCGTGAATCACAAAGTGTCGAGCCCATCAAGCCAACATCAGCAAACAGCAGAAAGTGTGCAAATATGATAATTACAAAAGTCTCTCACCATAAATGCTGCTTCAGAAACTCTCACAGTGATTTTGTTTCATTTCTCAATTTACTCAGTCGGAGGCAAAGAACAGAATTACGTCTCTACAACATGCTTCACTTTTTCTAAAAACACATCAATATTGAGGATGGTAGAGAGGTTTTCATATCCAGGCTGAGGTAGAGTATAAAAGACACTTTCAAATCCCCCGAGAGAAACTGAAGACAACCGCTCGGATAAAGCCAGCTGCTGGCGGAGTCAGTATTTACTCAACACTTATTCACATTTAGAGACGAAGCATTAACCTGTCTGACCTACAAATAATCTGAATTCCTGAGAATAAAACAGAAGTTTACGAATAGAAGGCAGAAATATTTAAGCATTACGCTTCCCTTGACCTTATCTTCATACTGCATATTTCTAATGTTGCGTTTGTTTGTTGCTTTAATGACTCCTCAATCTGGAAATATTCTTCCCTTCCACTCGCACCCTGAGGTGACTGAATGCCTGCTGGAGCGTTATGCAGGTAGAGAAGCTGCTGAATTCCATCACTCGAGTCACAAAAACACTTCATAGCATCGTAGGTTTGTGTTATTTACACAATTTACTGTGTTGTTATTTACTGTGCTGGAATCCTGTAACAGATCTGTGGATATTGCTGCAGATTAGAAGCCCATAACGAGACAGTTGATGGCTGCAGACCTCTGAAAACTCTGTGACCTTTCAGCAGTAATAAATGCGGCTGTGGGACAACAGAAAGGTATGTCAGCCCGAGTGTTAGCATCGAATGCTGTGTAAACAATCCCTGGCATTGCCAACAAAGCTTATCAGAACGTGTAGGTCACTTGTCAACATGTATATGGATAACACACACTTTTTTTTCTGTGTGTTTTGGCTTCGCATTCACAGATTTATTTATTTTTCATTCCTGGTTTAGTGCATCAGCAGACACAATGACATCATCACCCCAATTCAGCATTCCTATTGTTGTTTTTTATAATGTGCATCACAATAAAATAAGAGCAACATTGGCAGACAACACATTTGTGGACGTTTGGTTACCATCAATGTAAATTATTTGTAAGTAATGCAGCCTACAAGTCCTGTGTTAAGTGGTCTGATGGTTTTACATTTTTTTGTACACCTAGAACTGGTCCCCAGTGGAAGAGCGCATACCTCCGCCAAGGCCCAACAGTGCCCTTATATTTGAAATCTGCTAGATCTGGATTAGGATCTGCATCAAACTGTACTCACTCATTGATACCAGCCACTTAAATACGCCTGATTTAATTCTCAAGATCATGTTTTATATTCAGTCCCAGAAATTAAAGAAAATCTCTCAATGTTAAAGTGAGAAAAAATGATTGTATCCGCTCCAAGTGCCATAATCCATCCAAGATTCATGGAAAGCCAATAGTTTGTTTTTTTCGTGTAATCCTGCTGACAAACCAACCAACCAACCGATGGAGAGACTCGGGTGAGAATATAACTTCCTTGGCGGATGTACCAAAGGCCGAGTGGACTGTTGCTTTAATTTGAATGGAGGGGGTAAAATGTCCATTTAGAAAAATATCCATACACATGTAGACAAGGCCTAAAAAAGGTACCTCAGACTACTCGCTTGAATCCATTATAGTGCACAGCTGAGCCCAGTGAGTGTCTTTCATTCCCGTAGGAAGGCATTACCTCGGAATCACACCTCTGCAAGTTAGAAAGACCATACTGAAAAAATGAAAAAACCCTGTTTGAGAGTAAAAGGAGCTCAACTTCTTTCTCCGGGGAAACAGCTTCTATAAAAATGACGGTCATTTCAGAGCTGTTCCATGAGCTTCGTGCCGTCACTCTCAAAAAACCTGGACATTTCTGCAAGACAGTATAAACCGTAGATAATTGGATATCAAGCAACCATGCAAATACCCCAAAGAGAAAGGAGTGTTTAATCTGCCCAATTTCCAATTAGGCATTCACTCTGAATGAAATCAATACTCTGCAGCACCTCATGCTGCCTGGTTTAAAGATGTCTTATTTGTCAAACGGCCAGACAGAAATTCGAGCCTCAAGCTTGTTTGCTTTCTTCATCTTTAGATGGATGGATGGAAATTATTAAAAATGTGTAATCGTTCCTCCAAAAAAAACACAGAGGGCAGAGTCTGAAGCTAAGAATTTAACTGCAGAATGGAAAATCAAGTCTTTTTCAAGACCTCATTTTCCACCTCAGACCAGCAGGCACAGCATACGTGTGATTATATAACAGCACAGAGATTTATTCAAATAGCTTTATAAATGTAAACATGTGCTGGGCCTGCTCCTAAACACATAAGTGGTTGAGCTTGGAGTTTGCAGCAGCTAAAATATTGATACGCTGTAAATGGACGAGCAGCTCATCTCCAACTGTGTTTGACTGAGCAGAGGCGCTCTTGAAAAAGGCCGAATAAATGAGTGATTCACAGTGACATATGAAGTGTGGATGACTAAAACCAGAAATGGGGCCATTTCTTTTTCAGCAGCTGTGTCTTCAGGGCTGCACGGCTTCAACTTGATCCGTGTAAAACATAACAAATGTCTCGCTCTCGAGCATATCAGTCCGTTATCTTATAATATAGCATGTTTAATAAACCAAACAGCTGGCCGGGTTCTTTACCTCTCCTGGTCTTGTTTCTGTCTCGTCTTAATGCCTCGGCTTTGATGACCCTTTGCCTTCTTTACTGACCACCGCCTGCCTGCCTGCCTGCCTGCCTGCCTGTTTTCCTGCCTGCCTGTTTTCCTGCCTGTCTGCCTGTTTTCCTGCCTGTCTGCCCGCCTGTTGGCTGCATTTCCTGGATCTGTCTGCTATTCCATTGTTGTCTAACTGAGGTTAAAGACAAAGTAAAGACTTTTATGTTTACCTTTAACTGCTTGTCTGCTGAGTCTGCTGCCTTTTAGTTCACTTGCTTGTTTCTACAGTTCTTCTACAAGTGTTGCATCCAAATGGGAAGTTCACAGATGAGTTGATGGCCAGTGGCTGGAGCTACACGATACAGAGTAATTTAAAAAAAGAAAATCCTAGTGATTATTTCTGACAGAAATTACAATTGCAATATGTGAGAATTGTGGGAATGATGATTTTTGGCATCCCAATTTTCATGCTCACTGAAAAAGCCATGCACAAACATGCTTTTTTACATTTGGAGCTCAAGATTTATGGACAAGGGCTTCTCTGTCGCACTATATTATGATTTCTCGCACTCTCCTCTCTCATCCTGTAGGCACGTTTCCCACCTACAGGATGCATTGAATGCAAGAATGAAAGCTGTGTTGCTTGCAGGTTGACTACCTGAAGTAGGTAAAGGCAGGTCAAGCAGGAAATGTTCAGAAGTTAGACCTAATCTTTCAACACTCTGGACCACACGCAGGCCCAACAGAGACTTTACTTCCTCAGGAAGCTAAAGCACGCTCACCTCCCTCAACACCTACTGACCAACTTCTATCAGTCAGCGATAGGAAGCCTCCTGAACTACTGCTGCAGGGTGTGGTTCTCCAGGAAGGACCTGCAGCGGGGAGCGTCATAAAGAAGGCCAGCTGTATTGTTAAGGACCCCACTCACCCCAGACATTACCTGTTCTGCCCTCTGGGAAGAGACATCGATCTATCCGATCAAAGACAAACAGACTGAAGAACAGTTTCTTCTCACAGGCAGTGAAATGCAAAAACAAGACATCTTGCATACGCACACAAATCTAACTTTTTTGTACACACATATATTATGAAATAGATTTAGCCTGCACACACAGCAGAGTGCAATTACAGCACACTAACTTGACCACATTACCAAACATAAATACAGCCTCCATGCAGAGCACACTAATTAACTGATTAATGACGACCAATTAACAGCTAAACGGTCATGCAGAACAAGATCCAAGTAAACACACTGATCGTAACTGCTGAGTGCACTGCTAATATTATAATAATAAACAACTCAGATCGTGTTCATTCATGCACGGAGAGGGAAAGTTATAGAGGGCAAAAGTGACAAGTTCTTCCCCGACTGAGCCAGCCCGTCTGTGCCAGCCCGTCTGTATGTGTCCTCATCTCGCCCGGCAAGAATACACAAAGCCCTGCACAGCAAAGAGCAGCACAGGTTGGAGACTGAAGATAATGGCTCCTCCGCTGAGGGGAGCCAGGCTGGATACTGCCAGCAGATGCTCAGAGGCCACAGGTGGGGGCTGGAGTTTATGAAACTTAATAAGCCCCGCAAAGACTTCAGGTAAGCAGCGCAGCACCAAGCAAAAACGAGTTAGAAGAGCACTTCTCTCACCCACAGGATGCACTGGATACAGGTTGCATACATCAAGAATGAAAGCTGCATTGCTCACAGGTTGACTGCCTGAACTCGGTCGAGGCAGGTCAAGCAGAAAATGTGCAGAATATACAACTAATCTTGCAACACTGTGAACTCATCCTGCCTCTCACACCCAGTTTAGCGTGGTGGGGATTGAGGAGCAACATCTCAGTGACCCACCTGACATGTAGCAACAGCTTTGATATTGAATTCTACTGTATCAGTGTTATATTATAGAAAATATTTATAGTTTATATAAGGTTTTCTGTCTGTTAGGATGTTATATTTAGTGAAAATATATCAAAGCTTTTGTTTAACCACAGCTACAGATAAAGTCATCTTGTAATTCATCAAACTTTAGGCATCATCACGAAGATACTTGGCGGAGTCGCGAACTCCAGCTGTTACAAATGAGCCCGACTGACCCGGCAGGAACTGCAGAACTTGGTGAAGAAAATAACTCAGTGCTCAGTCTGTTTCATGTTCAGGCTGCTCCCGTTCAGCGTCTGGGAATCGTCTTTCCCTGCAGCCAGTGGAGCTCTCAGCCGCTGGAGACGTGACGTTAACAACAGCACAGCGGAGCGCTCTGCCCCCCGCTCACTCTGTTGTTCTCAGACAGGCAGGAGGCTGTTAAAGCTGCTTTCAAAATAATTCAGCGATTAATGCGGTCAACTTTTCTAAATAAAACAGCTGCAGAACATTTATCTGATCTGCCAGTTTTGTTTCATATTGTATTAAGAATCGGGCCCTTTTCTATGTATTCAATCAAGAATCAAGATTCTGAATCGAATTGGCATCAAGGTATGGTGACGGGAAGAAGCACATCGTCCCAGGCTTCATATATAATTACAGTGGGGCAGCAGTTGGAAACACAGATGGTTGGAAAGCTCAGCAATGTTGGTAATGGTCGCACTGGGCTGCCAAGTAGACAAAAGATACCAGCAACAAAACTTCTCTATAGGAAAACCCTGCAGGCCGACCGGTCTAAGACATTCAACTTAAGCCCTCTGCCCCTGAACCCTCTCTGCTACGGGGGCACACATGGGCACGATACAGCCCAGGAGACGGTTCTGGCCAATCAAACAATCACCAGTAAATCAATATGAGGCAGCACGTTGATGACTCCCGAGGTGAACGACTGAAGTTGAGGACAAACACAATTTGAGACGGAAAAACTCCATTAAAAAGTGTGACATTCAGGTCCAAAGATGATATAACAAACACAATCATGGGACACAGTTAGTTCCACAAACTAAAACATGTTTAGCTGGTTGGCCGCGTGGCGGCGGCAGACTGACGACATCGCACACTGGGCATGAAGTGAACGTGAAGATTTAATAAAGAGGGCGATGGTCCGCCTGAACCTGCATCCACACAGTCTGCGCTTTTCCCCACTTCAGTACACTATCAAATGGGCTGAAAATTAGAGTTTATCAGAGCCAAGAGGGTTCTTTTATAGCTTGTCAAAATAAATTATAGTTTTAGTTGTTGGTTTCATAATTAGGGGTAGCATCCTGATCTGAAACAGCCTGAACTAAAAGTGCATTCATTCATTAAATGAGCCAAATTGAGATAAAGAAATAAAAAATAAGGCATCTCGATTAATATTCCGAATTGATACATCAAGGTCAGCTCAGTTGTGTTCACCCAGATTCATAATAAGTTGTATGAAAGTAATGTATTGGGGTTAATTTGTCTGTCCTCCTCCTCAAAGCCTCCAAGGCTTTTTGTGCAAACTTGGCACAAAAACATAATTCTAATATGTCTTTTGACTAAAATTGTTTTCATTCAAATGAAATTGGTGTTGCATCTCCAAATTGTGAAGAAGTAATGTTGGCTCAGACGCGGCCGTTCTCCAGCTGGGGGTCAGGATCCTCAGGTGAGGTTGCCAGATGGTTGCAGAAATAGAAAAATAACATTTTAGACTGGTGAATGTTTTTACATAAAATTGTCTGTTACAGTCAGCTGCCAGCATAACACATTAGCAGTTTTTCCAAATTTGTATGTGTCATAGGCTACATACCTCATTGATATTTGTACAGAACGTGTCACACACTCACAGTTCATTTCTATTACCGCCTCGAATTGGAGGTGGAGGGGACAGAGGTGGACATAGAGGCTGCCAGGCTGGTGACCCCAGTTCAAACTGCATTTCAGCATTTGGAAGTGTGAAACCGCTGGATACTTGCAAGGATATTTGTTCATGTGGTTGGACACACACACAAAAAACCCTCTCCTCAATGTCATAGTTGACACAAAAAAGGACCCAAACACAAGACACAAAGGCAGGCAAGTAAATAAAATCCAAAAGTGCCAACACTGAAAAGACCAGCAACAAAAACTGCCAGCAAAAAAAGGAGGAAGCGATACAAAGCTGAGGACAAAGCAGAAAACCACAGGGGACGAGGCAGGAACACAGGGAACAACACGAGGCTCAGGGAACAAGCGCAGGAGACAACAGACAGGGAACAACACGGGTTCAAAGGTGCAGTGTGGAAGAATTTAAGTTTAAAACATTCAAGTGTGCAAATAAATAAAGTTACAAAAAAAACAGTGATGTATTGTGCTGCAGAGGTATCTACTGAAGTTATCAAGCTAACCAGCTAGCCCCAGCCTCTCCCGTCACTCCAAGCTCCCATCTGGACACTGAGCTGCACAGCTAACTGAGCTAACTAGCTAACCACAGCAACAGTTAGCAGGTCTTGCTCTGATGATATGCTGCCCTGTATTTTTTTGGCAATTTCTCACATATTGCACCTTTAGATGCAAACTAAACTCATGAGAGGATGAGGTGCAGACACTGTGACACTGGAAACACTGAAACGCTAATGAGGCTGAGGGGGATCAGACCGGTGAGGAACACAGGGGGGGGGCCGGAACACTGGGAACACAGGTGAGCAGGAAGCAGGAAGTAGGAAGAGCCGTGAAATGACACAAGAGGAAGTGGCTACAAAACAAAACAGGGAACGGAGGGTTGCGACTTGTGCTGACTTAGCAAGAATATTTGATTGAGCACTGCTCCCAGGTCAGTCCCTCGTCCTCTCTGCCTTCTAAGCCCCTCCCACAGAGGAGGCACGAGCAGGCTTGTAACCATGGTAACAGAGGACGCAGATAACCAAGACAGCATTCAAAACAACAAAAACAACAACATAAGCCCTACTTGGTCTAGTTCAGACCAATACAGCTATATTACAATAGGCGGCCCAGTCTGCCCGCAGCAGTCCCTCCCATGTTCAGCGCTCCACATCCAGACTGAGAAATGCGCATGCGTGAAGCCGCCCTGGCAGATATAAATGTAAAATGTCCTTTGTCTAAAATAAATTCAGTTGTAGTTCTAAACATATGAAGGGTGTTTTTTACTCACTTTTTGTCTCTCCTACATCCCCATAGAGCTCAACATTAAGGTTCCGGAAGTGAAAATGCCATTCATATTCTGCATTTAGATTTTAATTATTGGCCATAATGTCGTAACCATCCAAAGTAGACTGACCACAAGCTATCAGATTGTCAAACAATGATATATGATCCTGTAGAAGCCACAAGTACGTATGATATCAATCTTGTTTTGAGAAAAACATGTTTTATTGGCGATGTCATGGAGAAGTACTACACTACCCACAATCCTGATTGGTGGAGCTCGCTGTTACCATGGATATGTTTACTAAACCCGCGAATTTCATGTTAGCTCGTTACTGCTAACACTGAACTCTACGATAGTTTACCACAGAGCTGCCATGATTTCACTTTCTGACCTACTGCGTTCATTTAGTGATGAGGAGAAGAGTTTATTAAGGGTGCAGCCGAACATGAAATTAGCGGGTTCGGTAAACACTTACATGGTAACAGCGAGCTCCACCAATCAGAGACGTCGCTTTTACATTCGCAATGGTTTATGGGATGAGTAGTTGCTTTACTCTTAAGATAATTATGTACACAGTCTTGTACCTTTGCTTTTTTCTCCGTTTTCCAACATTTTTTTTGGCGCCGAATTAAATGTTTTATGGTCACGATTCATCTGCTAGCTGATTGGCTTGGTTCCAGGCCTAAAACTCTTTATATAAGGATTTTATGAAACGTCTATGGAGTAAAGGATGCAAATGCAAATTCACTTCCGGAATCGGAGCCGTTAAAATAGTGGGCGGTCACTGTTGAGCTCTATTACAATCAAGTGCACATGGACAGTTATGCAAATTTGGCGATGACGTCATTTAGCGGCTTCTAGTGACTTCTAGGACAGCCAATGACTTTCCTTACTGAGCAGTTCGCAACAGTGCCAGAAACAATCAGTATTCCTAACATGGCGGTGGGCGAAGCTAGCAGCTAATCATCACCAGGTGCAACATGTTCACCTGCTGCCTTTCTGAAGCATCAGTAACATTATTTCTCTGAACTGATTCAACCACTTCAGAGCGTCCTGAACACAAACTAACGTTATTATAACTGCCCGCTCACTTAAAGACGCGTTAGCTGACCAGCAGCCATAAACACAAAGCTAAACACCGGAGTTAGCATACAAGCTAACACGCTAGGTTTAGCAGCAAGCTAACGTTACTGTGTTACTGCCAGTGTTACTGTAGCCGCCATCTTAGCCTTGTGGCTACAACACAGAGTGAAACATCTATCAGCAGGTTCTTACCTGTCCAGCAGAAAGTCCTGACAGATCCCGCAGCTCCTCCACCTCTGAGATGATGCTCTGATATTCATCCTGGTTTCTCTCTGGCTAGGTCCAGTTCTTTGTTTTTACTGCTTTACTTCTTCAGTCTTCATTTCTTCTCTTTGTCGTGGCTGATGGAGGGACAAGTTTCTGCTCTGTTGTTGTTGTTGTTGTTGTTCTCCGCCACCGTTTACAGTTTGAGCTTGAGTTTGAACTTATTAGACCAGGTGAGAGCAGACACTGCGCCTGCGCGGGGGAGGGGAGCTGCAAGCAGTCTGCACGCGCATGACTGACGCTTCTCAGACACGCCCCCTGGCTCTGATTGGTTGTGTTGCTCCAGGAGCTGTGGATTCTGGCAAATCAGATTACAGCCACTGGGTGGAGCCACAGACAGCTGACCTGGATCTGATTCTACTGTCAGATCATGATGACAGTTTTATTAAATAAAACAAAAAGACTGCGTCTTTATAAAGGTTAAGAACCGCCTGAGTTTAAGCAGAACAAAACAACGTTAACACAGTTCATCCTAAAGACATCAGGCTGGTTCACAGGTGGTAGTTTTAATTCCCTGCCTTACTTTATTTTGGGGTTTCAGTCTGTCATATTTGTCACAGCACGTCTGTGTGAGAGCGCCCATCTGCCTGCCTGCATGCCTGTCTAACTAATTGTGTGAACAGGAAGCCATCCAGCCTCCATTTCTGTTGTCATGAGTCTGTGCTGTTCTTTCACATTCTCACCTCGCTGCTGTAATGAGGTTTACACGGTGATGCCGAGATATTAGCCAGCCAATGTCTCTGCTTTCAGCTGTGTGCGTGACATTTCCTGCCCCGGGCTTTGGTTAAAGTCGGATGTGATGTGTGTGAATCTATATGTGTGTGTGTGTGCCTGCCTCTCTCTGTAAAGCTGACATTTTGGAAAAAGCACGAAGCCAGACAGGCGAGTTTGCGCAGACATCCCGAAGAGAATGCAGACACACACATGGACACAAATCCAGCAACATGCAGGAATATAATGAGACAGGCTTGAAAAGTTTTAAGACGGCGAGAATGAGGGAGTGGAAACAAGCGGAGAAAGGCGGACAACCCGCAGGAAAGCACAAAGGAAAAGACGGAGGGGTGGAAGATGCGAATGGAGGGGGAGACTCTGTGAGACTGAACGACACAGAGAGAGAGAGAGAGAGAGGAGAGGGAGGGATGGAGGTTCGGTGGGGAGCTGAGGACCACATACTCGAGTCAGCCCACGCAAGCAAGAGAGCAAACACAGAATCAGGATGGATGGAGGCAAAACACGGCAGAGAGTGGGAGGGGTGAGGAGGGGTGAGGAGGGGTGAGGAGGAGGACCACATGTTCGCACCGTGTCCGTGCTGCATGAGGAAACGAAGGGGAGATAACAAGCTGAGATTGTATTGGAAAGACAAAAGGAGGGAGATGGGGATGGGAGGCGAGGGAGACAACATACCAGCTGCAGGAGGGGGGAGAGAGGGGAGGGAGGGGAGGCAGAGAGTGGAGGAGGCAGGGAGGATGGACAGAGAATGTAGTGCAGAGCTGCTGTGAGCAAGACAGACTGCATACTCATAACACATTATGGCTATTATTAGACAGAGGAGAGGTAGAGCGGGGGGGCCTGCGGGAGGAGAGGAGGGAGGAGGGAGGCAGGGGGAGAGGAGAGGATGG
>CAEMYA010000149.1:1037577-1059245 GCA_903131615.1 Diplodus sargus | reverse complement strand
GGCAGGAAGGCGGTTCTGCCAGTACTGTAACCAGTCAGCTGACTCCTGTGCCAGCACCAACAACAGAACTTTACTCAACCGGCAGAGCCCATTACTGGGTTTCTGGTCCAGCTGTGGCCTGAAAACCGAACACAATGAAGGGCTGATTTAAAGTTAGACTTAGAAAATGGATCACCAGAATTCTTTTTCTCACTTGTCCTCTCCGGGCCTCCATACAGAACTCTGCATCTTCACAGTACAACAGGTGCTTGTTCGTGACCTTTTGGCCCTCAAAGTGAAGATGTTTGCAGCCCTGGTTTGAATGCAGAACGCAAGATGACTTCCTGCTAAAAAGTGAGAAGTCCATTCACACTGATTTGAGTTTCTATATGGCACCACTAGCTAACATACTACTTGCGATGTCACAAAGTCTTTAAGCTTAAAGTCGAACTGGATGTGAGCGAAGAGAAACGTTCTTCAGAATTCCACCAGTTCCTCGTCACAGTTGGTGACTACATAACTACATAACTGCAAACAACCTGATCCAGCAAACCGCAGCAGAGCGGGTTTGTTGTTTGATTATTTAAAAGCAGGTGAAACAGCTTGTCGACAGTCCCGTGGGATGAGAGGGAGAAAAAGTGAAATGTTCTGCTTCCAACATGATGGAGCTGACATAAGCTTTTTCTTTTCTTGTCAGAGCCGGTAGACTGCAAATCAGACGATACACGCAGGGAGAGGACGATGTACAGTCGAGGAGATTGAACAGACACTTTAAATGCAGCAGACCGGGTTGTTTTGAACCCTCTCGCCCTCCTGAGTTACTGTTCTCAGCGGGTGTGATGCAATTCCACAAAGATGATAAACAGGAAGGGGGTAAAAAAAATAAAAAATAAGAGAGAAGCTGCGCGGGGGGAAGATACAATCCACGTCCAAATCGGTTTAACGTGATGGAAGTGCTCCCTGAACACACACATGCACAGAGCACCAGGCGGAGAAAACACACACATGAATAATGAATATTATGTGTGATGGCCTGTCATGATCTGCCTGTGAATGTCAGGGAAATTGTAATAACCTTTATGAATATTGTATGTGCCTGAAACAACGTGTGAGACGCCCAAAAAAATTACCAAGACGAGGACGCGGTTAATCGCTCGGTGCTGCACGAATACAGAAACCTTTAAGATGATTTATTATAAACAGCACCTGATTCATCCTCACAACTGTTGCTCCTAAGATTATCTTTATTATTATTATCACTTGTAAATAAATGTTTTTTAAGTGTATTGTTATACAAGTATTACACGTAAAAGCATTTCAATGTGCGTATTCTGCCATCGTGTTATTTAGATTATACACATCGAGCGTTTTAATAGAATTGCGTGAAAGTTAACGTGTGATTAAAATATAAAAAATAGAAATATAAAATGCTAAATTAATCTGTTAACAGTGCAAATTTAGCAGACAACATTAAAAAGTCTTGTTAGCATGCTGAGCAGCAACATTTAAAAGCTTCGTGCTGGGGATGTAAACACAAACGCCCCCCTGCTGCTCCAAGCTCCCAGTCCGGATTGCTAGCTGCACGGCTAACTGAGCTAACTAGCTAATTGCGGATACAGTGGGCAGCAGTTAGCGGTTACCCTGGCGATATTCTGCCCCCTATTGGTTTGGAGTATTAATCGGCTAAGTGACCAATTCCTACATATTGCACCTTTACAGTCAACAATTTAGAGTATTTGCATCTCACTGGTTTATATTCTTGTAGTCATAACTCATATTCTCCCACTACATGCATATAAGTAAAAGGCACATTCACTTAACAAATTCACTTTTATGTTATTTTGTATGCACACAAATAAAGGAATTGTGAAATTAGCCTGTCAAAGCCAACGTGGCAGAGCCAGTCGATAGTTATTACGATGACTGATCCCTTTTAAAGCAGTCTGGAAATCACAAAAAGTCAAATTATAATTAACATATCTCTAAATGTAAATATTGAAAAGTCACAGCAGTCTTGCATTATTCTTCTGAAGGGAAAATGTGGTAATAACACAACAGATAAGTTCTGTAATCGAGCTCTTTCACACACGTTTGCAGAGCAGGAGGTCAAATAAAACCACAAAAATAATATAATAACACTTTGTCTCACCCATCATGTATGAATGGTACATTTATAATTAATTCAACTTTAGTTAATAGTTATTTCACTGATAGCAAAACAGTACAAATGCTTTTTGTTTGGCAATTGTTAAGGTTTATAAATTGCTTAATTAATAGTTTAAAAGCATTTCTACTATTTGCTAACAGTGAAATAACCACCACCTAAACTTTAATTAACGAAAAATTGCGTTTAAATGTTTTAATGTTGCTTATTTTAAAGTGTGACCAAGAAAATATATTGTCAGAATGTATTTGTGTTGTAGAGAAAGTAAAAAATACCATGAGACCAACGCCTGGTATCCAAGCAGGTTGACTTTATTTGTATCTTCCATGATAATTAATTGTCATCAGGATCGCATCAGTTAACAGTGTTATTGCCACCAGCTCCATTACCCTCACTGCCATCATCATCCGCTCAAATGAAATAATTACATTATCTTAAACAGGCCAGTGACAACAGCTATAATCTGGTGTGATATTGACAATCTCATTATCAGTTACATATTAATTAGCTTAAATACTGAGGACATTTTGCTCGACGGTGCTTGAACAGAAAGCCCATTCCTGGCTTTTACACATCACTGTGTAAGACAATAATGCATTGTATGTGACATTATTGTTTTATACTCCATAGAGGCTGCATGTACATAACAACTACATTGTGGGTAACAAGTCATTTGTTCGACAGCTCACAAGTAATCCAGCAGCATTAAATATTTAGCGAGGAAAGAAACAAGTATCCTGAAGTGTGACGTCTCTGCTGAGGTTGGAAGTGAGAGAGCTCTTTGCTGCGTTGACAAGCGGGATTTTTACATGACTACAGCTTTCTATCGTCCGATGATGATACTCGGCTAACAATCGAGGTGACACGTTGCTGCATCTCAAACACTAATCGTGACCACGTTGGTCGCACAACCGGCCTCGACTCAGGTGGTGATGTGTTGTCGCGTCGAGGAGAAGCGAGCGCAGCCTCCAGGATACATGTTGGCATCTCACGTGTCTGCAAAACACACGTCTGTTCAAACCTGCACATTTCATACGCTTCATATCAACGTTTTAGACTTTTCATGTCGGGACAACAAGTACAGATTTTAAAAAGATGTTTGGGTAATTTCCACGTTGCGTTAGTGGCAAAACTGTCCATATTAGTGGCAAAAAAACATACTTTTGAGGAAACTGGATATTTTTCATTCAAAGTCTTGTTAAAGGAAACAAAACCTGGTATTTTAAAGCCGTGTTAGGTGCGAGAAGAGAATTTGCAAAGAAGGAGCTGTAAAGTTTCAACACCGCTGTGTTTTGCAGAAACGCGCCGTGCCAACATTTCCTCTGGTGACCAGCTGTGACATGCAACAACACACAGATGTTCGTTATTCCAGTGCAAAAACAAAGGGCGATGACTCCGCATCACACGGACACGAGGCTCAGTACAGGTACAGTACAATTTTTGCACAATGGAAAATTGCCATTAGTCATTATCAAATGAGCAGCAAAAACATACCTGTGGTTAAAAACAGACAGTAATCGTGGCTGCTGTTTCGTTTTTGTTTTACTTATTAATGCACACAAATTCACATTAAAGTGTTTGAGGTCAGAGGTCAGAAGAATACCCTGAATTCTGTTTGTTTTTGGTCAGTATGATCTGAGGAAACTGCAATTTGACTTTAAATAGATAGTCCAATGTCAATAGTGCTACATGTTTGTGAAACGTAGTCAGCGGATCACAGATTTCTATTGGTTACCTGATAAGTTTTGTAGAAGCCATGTTAGACTAAACCTGAAAATGTAAAAACAGAGAAATGCAGCTGGAATCCGTGTGAGTTCTGCTCAAACCAACTCTGAACATGTTTTTTTACAGTGTTTGACAAACTTGGTATGACTACCTCACTCACCCCATGACCACAAGAGAAACAGTTACAGTATTGACAACAATACATCGGTCATAATTTTGCTAGAGCGTTTTATAAGCTAGTGAAGTGATGACGATGAGAACGAGGTGTGAAAACGAGAGCAGGGTGTCGATGCTCGGGCAACACAAGGAAACCGGATGTTCAGGCAACGAGAGCAAACCACCTTCCTCTCTCGTCGTCGTATCTGTAGCCAGACGAGTTGTGCAGTGGAAACGGGTTATTCACAGTCAGCTTTATCTGACGGTGGTGTTGTTTCAATGACTGAAGCTCCTGTTGCTCCTTGTTATAAGTTCAGAAGAGCGGCGTGGCAACATATACAAGTCCGGGCACAAAGCAGGGAAATGGCCAATATTGCTCAGTAACACATTCAGTCACAGTAAAAGTCAAACAATAAGAAGATAAACGCACAATCACATAACACTGCGCTGCTCTCTGCAGGTGTGTCGCACCTCTGAACAGTGATGTCACAGCAGGTGCTTTACATGAGCTGCCGGAGACAAGTTACCTGGTGTGACATCCCGAGCAGAGTGTGTGCCACACGTCGGCCCGCGGAGAGCAGGGCAGCAGCTGTTTCTACCCTGTCTGATTCACTGATGGTGCACCTTCTAAATACCACACATGTATAAGGCTTTGCTGCCACCTAGTGGACAAAATCCAGCTTGCAAAGATTATCCAGACACATTCTGGGAGGATTTACTCATGAGCAAGACATAACTATTTATTTATTTTTTAGCAAAAGAAAGTGCATTTCGCCTGGAAAGATCAAGTATTCTTTAATTTTTGCTTCAGAGTAAATCGACCGTTTGTCACCTCCACCAGCACAGATCGTACTGAAGCTGTGTGCCGCCTGTACCAGCTGCTGTTGTCTGTGTGCATGCGTGTGAGCACAGGCATTCTCTTTTTCTTTTTTTTTTGCTTTGGCATGTTGACGGATTCTTTACGCGTGAACGAGAGCTCGTGTTGACACAAGGACGCAGCATTAACTGAAATCCTGAGCGAAAACGTCGGCAACGTCGGACACAAAGGCAACGTAGCTGGACAATTCCATGCTTTCTGTGTGTGTGTGTGTGTGTGTTGTCTGTGTGTGGGGATATTATGGGTATTGGATTTAATGTCACTCTAGTCTAAAATAAGCTGTTATAATGGCTGCTTCACCGCTGTGACTAAACATGCAAGCGCGCATGAGTATGCGTGTGTGTTCGTGTAAGACATCATGGGCACAAAGTTTCTCTTGGCACACCTGAAGCGGCTGAGGACACACTTTTGACACACTCTGAGATAATAAAACACCGTATAAATATCCATTAACAACACATCTGAGTGAAGTACACTTAAATAAATAAAGAAATAAAACCGCAGGCAAGTAGAAGTGGGTCCAAACACCCGACGCAGTTCGGAACCAGAGCCTGGAGCCCCGAGCTCGGTGTGGAGGAGAGCCGTGTCCCACCGACAGCGAATAAATAAACTGAAGCATGAGAGATTTCTAAAGCTTACAAAGGCATTTGGATTTCAGACATCACTTAAACAACCTGAAATAATGTCTACTCAAGTATGCAGATGATATAAAAGTAGCAAATTACAGACTGAAGTGTGGTTATTGGTTGTGTCAGTATTGAGACAGAGATGTAAAAAGCAGTCAGATTGTAAATTGGAGCCGACGACTTCTGATTTCCAATTCAGCAACAAAAAAGTGCGTATTGAGCAGAACGACGAGTCGAGTGATCGAGTCAGTGAAAGCAACGTGTTGCGATTAAACCAAACGAGCACAGAAGTGGTCGGTGCTTTTTTTTTTTAGTGCTTCTTTTCAATAATGAGGACGATTCTATCGACATGTCCAGAGACTGAGATGATAAATAGCTGTAAAAATAATTGTCTTTTCACATTTTCACTCCACTTTCCATCCCGTGGCTGTTTTAAGAGCAAGTCCAGTTCTCCAGTCACACGGAAACACTCGTCCTTGTCGCTGTTTATTTCCTGCGTCCGTGTCCAGTTCAGCTTGATGGCCCCCAAAGCTACCCGAGATCCAGAATCAGTGTGTGCGTGAATGTGTGTCAGAGTGTGTGTGTGTGTGTCCCGTACGCCAAACCAGGTCAGCACTCATGCTCTACTTTAAGTTTCCAGAGGGTTTCAGTGAGAGAGCGTTCCCGGGCAGGTCGGATGTTTGTCTGTCTGTCCGGACGTCCTGCTTTTCATTCCTTCAGTGTGCTTTTCAGTATCGTTTCCACAGTCAGCAGATAGAGAACGAGGGAGACGCTTCCCGACGTCGCAGGCGGCTGAAGTGAGGAAGAAAAGGTTAAGAAATGTTCGTCTATCTACTCTAAATGCTTCTTGCTACTCGTGTGCTTTGTAACATATATGCACCAAAGCACTGATGGTTGTGTGGTCTGTGCCGGCGTCTCTCCCTGACTGACCCCCCACCAACACTAATGAAGTGGACTCGGGTTAATCGCGGCGGATTCTCGTCTACGTGTGTCTAAAATATTCAGATTTGTGTTGAATGATCACTAATCACTGCTTTTTGGCGACGGCGGACATGTTTGCTACACGTCCCTCAGTAGCTCCTGCACAGCAGCTGTTATTGAGTCACATGCATCTCTACGCCAGCAGACTCTTTCTCCACGTTACAGTGCGGCGATGTTTTCAGAGAGCAGGTGATTCTTCAAGAGGAGGAGGGAGCAGACATGTTCCACCGCACGGCGGCGCGGCGTCGCTTTTATTTTGTCGGCTGCAGTAAAAATACAAAGAGACTGAAAGTTTAATTTCTTTTATATTTTCTCTTTTGTTATGGAGGATACCAGCTGAGCTCTGAGGGCTCAAGTTTTACTTCTCATGCAGTCCGATATCATGGACATAAATGAGATAAAGGTGTTTTTTCATGCCTACACACATACAGTAGTGTGATATATAGATAATGATATTGGAGGAAGGTTTACTGGTTACTGTCGTCTTTTTTCTTCATATTGCAGAAGCCTATCTGTGGGCACAAATGTTTACAACTACAGCGAGACGACACAGGCAACGATTTAGCGACCCGCCAACATAATAATACCTCTAGAGTCTAAGATTTTTGTCGATACTTTTGCTCCCTGGACGCGTTGGGCAAACTCACAGATCAGATCTTGTTGTGTCCTTGAAAACATTCAGACCTAAAAATAGCGAGCGGACGTCATAAAACTTCACAGAAGTGGTTTATAAAAATGTGATCCGAGAGGAGAAACCTTCCACCTTCACGGAGGAGATGTGATACGAGGAGTGAGCCGAGATGAAATCTGAGCTGAGCATTTTCCAGAGAGGCGTATCGCATAACCGCCACTTTAAAAACGGGAGGAGAAGGGAGGAGCGGGGAGAGCGGAGGGGAAGTTCAACACGGATGCTGCGATTCTATTTTGGTACAACAGCCGCTCAAGATGTGCTAATTTGCAAAAGAAGAAGAAAAAAAAAGGGACGTTGCGGCGAACTGATGGTGTTAATAAAAAGCGATAAATGAGCCGCTCGGTGTTACACCTCTACACTGGAGAGAGGAAGTGGGAGGAGGTGGTGGAATGGAGACGGGAGCCGGGTGGAGCTGAGAACCACAGGAAGCAGCTCTGTTTATGGAGGCTTTCTGTGCAGTAATGGATGGAGGGAGGTGGGGAAGTGAGGAGTGAGATGGCACGAGGAGACGAGGAGGAGATCAATGCTTCTCTCTCGCTTATCGTTTTCGTTCGGTCGCCTGCTAAATGCTTCGTGAGGCCGATAAACGTACTGAAAGTCGGAGGCCGACTCTGTCGTTGGAACATGTTTGACGGGAGTTATTTGGGAATGTCAGGATTAGATTGAAGGATTGCTGCTCTCATCTTTTATCGTCATCTCCTCCTCTTGAGTTGATCTTTTTTGATTAAATTCTCTGTCAGTGCTGCGGCCATTTTGTATTCTCTATCATCACTCGCCTCTTTTTATCCCCCCGTCATCGTCTCTCCTCCTCTCCGTCTCTACGCTGTAGTTTGGAATCCCTCGCCATCCCATCGGCTTCCTTCCTCGTCTGAAATATTTAGGAATTCTTTCCTCTCTGTTTATTTTCAGTCCACCTCTACTCACATTGATTTTTTTTAGCTAAACCCTTTTGAAAAAAATTCCCCGCTACCACTCAGCTGGTTTGGAGTCTCTCGCTGCTCTCCAACCTGCTATTTTTAGACTCGATACACCTCCCACTCCTGCTCTTGCATAGATATATCTGAAAATAGACATTCCGAACTTTTCGGTCTTTCCGTTCTTCCAAAGTATCCGTAAGCTCTCTCTCTCTCTTACAGTCTCTGAGTAGCAAAGTCTACGATCGGAAGGATTTTCTTGCCCTCGCTCCATCTCGCTGCTTCAGTCATTTCTTCTGAACCAGCCTGTTTCGCATCCTCTCCTCCTTTTCCTCTTTCCTTGATGCTTCTGTCCGTCACACAGCTGTTCTCGCCTCTCGTGCTTTGTTCCTTTCTTCTAACCACTTCAAATCTCATTTTCCCTCACCCACTTCTCATCTGATCCAGTCTTTTCTCTCTGTTCTCTGCCTCCTTTCACCTCCCTCGGCCTCGGCCCAGACTTTCTCCCTCTTGATGTTGTTGATTGTTCCGATCGTCACATGTCGTCTCCGGCGTGGCAGCTCTCCTCTCCGTGGATGATGAGGACGGGGAAGAAGAACGCGTCCTGGTAGGATGGAGGACGCTCCCTCCCTCCCCCGCCGCCTTCTCTCACCTCCACTCCCCCTCCGCTGTCTTGCTCTGCTTCTTCATCCCTCTCCCTGCCTCCTCTCCCCCCGTCTTCCCTCCTCCTCGCCTCCTCCTCTTCCTCCTCCTGCTCTTCTTCCTCGTCTCCTTCTCCTTCTAGCACTCCCCTCGTCTCCTCATTGTCCTGTCTGGAACCCAACCCGAGGAATCCCCCACCTCCTCCACTACCTCCCCCTCCGCCTCCACTTCCACCTCCTCCGCTGCCTCCTCCTCCTCCTCCTGCTCCTCCGTCCTCCCTGCTCCCCCCCAGCCCTCCTCCCATGCTTCTGGAATGAAACAGGCTGTTGTGACGCCCTCCTCCGAGTCTCCCGAGGGAGAATCCGCTCCGGCTGAGCACCAGCCTCCCTCCTATCCCGCCTCCACCCTGCCCCGCCGCCCTGATGCCTGCCACGGTGGCGTTCAGGAGGGCTGTGGTTCCCATCGGGGCCCTGAGCCTGGAGGGAAGACTGGAACTTGATGTGGTTCTCCGGCATCGGGGACAGCTCTGGAGGAGGTACGCCGAGTTGAACACCACGGGCAGAGCCAGAGGAGGCGGGTTGGGCCCCTGGCTCGGGGTGGTGCAGGGGGGCCCTGAGATGGGCGTAGAGGCTGTAGGGTTTGACCCCCCACTCGTGTCCATGTCCATAAGGAGGGCTTCAGAGTAGCTCGGCACCATCTGCTGGTTACAGCGAATGTGCCACTCCAGTTCTGTCATGTCCACCGTGTTGACCCGAGAGATGGCTCTGTAACTCGTCCCATTTAGACCGATTCCGATCCCAATTCCTCCCGGGTGGATTCCATTCTCAGTCCCCCCTTCGACCCCATCCGCTCTGCCACCTGGCCCTCCTCCACCCCCTCCCCCGCCACCACCATCCTCGTCCTCCCCGAACAGCTTCTCCACATGGTAGTGGACATATGCTGTGCGGTATTCTGACACGACCCGCAGAGGCCAGGACAGCAGGAAAGCAGAAGCCAGCCAGAAGACCCTGTGCCTGGAGAACCACGGCTGGTGTGCAGGATCTGGGAACGCCAGGATGTGTTCACGGAAATCCACGTTCTTCAGGTGCATCCCCTCCCTCGCCTCCATGTAGTCGTCCAGCCCCTCGTTCTCCCCGAAGAAGCGCGCTCGCTTCCAGGGACAGAAAGAGAACAGAAGAAATTAGCTGCGTGTGTTTTAAACACTCAGCTCATAATCAAAACAGTCTATTTGTTAAATATGTTGGCTTTTTTCGGGCACATCTTACCTGGGTGAGGTAGGCAGCTTCAGCACGTGCACTGGAGAAGCTAAAGAGCAGAAAACTTAGTTAATAAGCTCGTCAATCCCCCCAAATAATCATCTTAATATCGCTGTGCTCAGAGCAGTTAAGATGGACGTCTGACCTGAAACACTTGGTGAAGCGGAGGCGAACAGCAGGGTGCAGCTGCAGATCCAGCAGCTCCTTCGACACGTCTTTGACACCGTAGCGGGCGTAGTCGAACTCTGAACTGGAAGCGTGAGTGTTGACCCGCTCGTGGTAGACCTGAGGGGGGACGGAGGGACGGAGCGGGGGATGGAGGGAGGGAGAGAGTTTAATGGAGGAGTGGAGAGGGGGAGCAGATGGGAAGGTTGAGAAAGAAGCGATGAAGTTACCGAGAAGACATTTCAAACTTCATATCCAGTATGTTTCAGCATCAGTATAACATGGGTACTAAATAGAATGATGTTGTTCTTACTGCACACAGCTGTTAGCACACAGCGCCGCAATATTTCACTAAAGGTGAAAGAAATTTGCATAGCAGTTATTTTAATATTTACCAAATTAAAGCTCAAGTTTTACAGTGTAGCTGTTGACTTTATGAAAACAACCGGGCGAACATGAGAGCGAGTGGCAGTGTTGCATCAGGAGGATCCTCCTCACCTGCGTGGTCGTGTAGGCGTCTCCGTTGCGGTACCTCGTCACCTGTCTGGTCCTCCTCACGTAGTGATAGCTGATGGCCTTCCACCAGATGCAGGGCGTGGCCTGCTGGAGCCGCTGCACGCGCTCGTACACCTCCTGCGTCAAGAATGTCAGAATATCAGACCAATTAAACGTCATGTCGACAACCGTCGTGCATTAGCAACGGTAGCTCGTGCACAAACTGGCAGCCACTCGAGGAGGCAGACGATTGGAACAACAGCGCAGTGATGTGGACGACAGCAGGAGAGACGAAGGCCACACTGAGTGGCTGAACGTCATCAGTGATTCACATAATGACCTTCTAACTGTATTTGATTATTTGAAAAACATGGAGTTAGTTTTCCTGAAATAACCTGTTAAAAACGAGGACATACTGCAGATGCAACATTGTCTGAGAAGTTCTTGCAATCTTGGTTCAAGCTGACACAAACAATTAAGTTCGTATTGTTTGCAGACATTCAGTGAGTTCTGTACTATCTGGTGCGCGTCAGGCCCTGCCACAGTTTGTTTATGGTGTCGTGATTCGGTGGATTTATTCTCTATTCAGAGCTGTCGTTATCACTGATTGTGCGGCCCTGACAGTCTGGACTGTCGTAAAAAATATATTTTCTTTTTGACAGCTGAAGATAGCCGAGACGAACAGTGAGCGCTGCTCTTTTGGGTGCAATGTGCTCGTGGAATTCCTGATAATAGACGGAGCAGAGCAGCGCAGACAAAAGACAGACCGGCGCCCTCAGGTCAGCTCATTTCCATACGAGTGGGCAAATATTATTTCCCCCGCAGTCGAGAAGGAAATTGAAAGTAAAACAACGTTCTCTCCCTGAGAGGTGTTGAAATGACTGACGTGAGTGCAGGAAACTTAGAAACTGATTTTTTTATCGTCTGTTTCTCCTGACCAGGATCTACACATGTACGACAGCATCAGTTTGTCTATCTAACCTCTTTATTTCAGAACGTTCTGCTGACTCTACGGTGCTGAAGAGGTTTCAATGAGTAAACAGATTCTGCTCTTCAAGGTCAAACACTCCGGTCGCAGTCTGTTGGCTTTAAGTGTTGTGAAAGCTGTTAGCTTGTTCTTTCTCTGCGCTTAAATTCAATATCAAACTGTTTCTCACACATACTTGGAATTCGGCATGAGCCAGCATTGCCGTCTTGGAGAAGCAGTGCCAACACTCCACCAAGTAAACCACATACAGCATGGCCAGGAAGGCCAGGGGGATGTAGATGTAGCCGGTGGAGCACGGACTCTCCATGTGCTGGATGTCATAGTAGGCCGCCGAGGTGGCGTTGTCGTCGGATCGGATAGGAATGGAGGAGGAGCCGAGGACGGGCACGCGACAGAGGGCGCACCAGGCGAGCGTGGCGAAGCAGCCGTACATGAGGAGGGTCAGGAGGAGGCACTTCCAGTGGGACTCCCGGCACAGGGAGGACGCCAGAGACTGCTGGACCGGCCGCTGCTGTGGGGACACAGAGATAAAGAAGTTGGTTTCAGGGAGAAGAGACTGTTTGTTGACAGCGACGGCTCCTCGAGAGGGCAGCGTGTCAAATTTAAGGAAACGAGTCCAAGTTTAGCCAGAAGAGTTGATTTGTTTCTACGTTCCCACACTGACAGTCGGGATTATAATGAATAATATAGCATGCTTCATAACATTAATGTTTAATACGGTCTGACAGGTGAAAATGATTGCAGCTTTAACTGCTCGTCAGCGAGGCACCACAGATTGTGTACCTGCTGACCCCCCGCTGACTTCTTAATAATCATAATCTTCCTGTTTGGTAAACAGCGTCATGTTGCAGAGCGAGCTGAGGTCTCGACCAGAGGAAAGCATTACAGCACCCCATCATGAGATAAGTGCTGGATATTAGACACACACACACACACACAGCTTATGCCTCTCTAAGTGCACACAGCCTCATTTGCACTGTGAAGACATCGTATTACAGTGCACTCAAACACACACACATGCATTAGACTGGCAGGCAGAGATGGTCTAATGTGCCCCTTCCTCCCTCTCCGTCCTGGCACACGCCGCCGTGCACGATCTCAGCGTTGTAATGCAGCCAGCGGAGTGCGTGTGAATAATTTAGATGAGAACAATGCTTCTGGACTGTTCTCCACCTAACTGACTCCACTCAAACATCGGCAGCGTCGCACTGCCGCCTCGGTGTGTGCGTGTGAATGATGCAGCGAGGAGGTTAGAGCGCGTCGGTGTGTTGATGGATGGAGTCTGCGCGCTCGCCTGTCCTGTGTCGTTTCCATGTTGTTGTCGTCCGCCTCGCGCTGAATGCGACAAGAGCGAAAGAGCAACAACACAGATGACGGAAAAAAAAAAAAGATGGGATGACACCAGTGTCCTCTCCTTCTCTCAGCCAAGTATGCCTGTCCTGTCAGCACACCTCCCTCCCTCCCTCCCTCTCTTTATCTCTCACTCCTTCAGTGCAGCCACAATTTGCCAACCACTAGCATATTTGGCTGCAACACTCTCTCTCTCTCTCTCACTCTCCTTTTACTACTGTACGTCAAGGGCAAGTAGTGAAAGGCAGGGAGAAGGGCAGCTACACTCCAGCAGCCTCACATCCGTCTACAGAAGCCTCCAGCTGCACACTAACACATCCAGAAACAGGCTAAATACTTCAAAAAACACATGAAAACCATTGTGGTGCCGATTCAATATCACACTGTTTGCTTTCTGTCTGCCTCTTCTGTCCACATCCTCCTTCCTTTTCCTTATGTAATCTTTCTTCTCCTTCCCCGAATCTTCCCTCCCACCTCCCGAGCATTTACTCTCCGTCTCTCCTCACCCGCACGTCTCCTCCTCTGTTACATCCTCTCTGAAAGTCTGTCTCTAAGTGGATTGATTGGGCTAAAAGTGTAGTGTGGAGAGAGGGAGAGAGGGGAGATGAGGAGCGTGAGAGAGACAGAGAAACGGTCATGAACTTTTCATGAATGCAAGTATGAAAGGAAGCAAAATGAGAGAGAGTCAGAGAGGAGAGGCGGGGGGAGGGAGGGAGGGAGTAAAGAGATGGCAGCAGCGACAGACTGCACCTCTCTCCAGGGAACTCCACCGCCAAAATCCATCCTGCTCGCCGTCCTCCTGCCCTCCCTCTCTGTCA
Organism: Diplodus sargus; assembly: GCA_903131615.1. Classification (NCBI taxonomy): domain Eukaryota; kingdom Metazoa; phylum Chordata; class Actinopteri; order Spariformes; family Sparidae; genus Diplodus; species Diplodus sargus. The sequence goes on along the minus strand of CAEMYA010000149.1, from coordinate 1,045,418 downwards.
GACTCATTTTGTCTTCCTGGCTCCGATCCCCTCTCCTGTCCTCTCCCCTCTCACCTCATGCAGATAAATGTTGCATAAAAAAAGAGAATATTCCGGGAATAATAAAAAGAGGAAACCTGCATGATTCCTGGCTGACATTTCATCAGGTCTCTGCAGCCGGTGGGCGTGTGTGCGCCCACTGAGAGGAAAACCCGCCCCAAGACAGGAGTCAAATTATTCCTGTATGCATTTGTGCCAATCAGTATTTGTTAGAATAAGCAGTTCTCGCTCCCTCAGGTACAAACCACCCCTGCTAAAATGTTGTGTCACTGCGAGACGTCGCCCGGAGAAGCTTTTTACACAACCGACCCAGTAACAGGATGTTCCAGCAAGAGCAGCGATGCCACACATACTGTAAACTGTTTCCATCATGTACTGCTCTTATCTCACAGTGACGGGACTCTGCTATATAAAAACTGAGAGGCTGACAGAGAGGTGGGTCCAAACTAAAACAATATCAATTCAATCCCACTCATGATCCATGATACTTTCTCTTTCTTGAAGGAGCCGATGATTTTTTCCATGTGCACCATTAAAACACGACATTGCATTAAAGTGGGTCATCTGACGTGTGGTTGTACCGTCGGAGCAGAGAAGCAGCACGTAGCGCTCAGCAGGGAGCAGAAAGCATCGTTCTGATAAACAGGACCGACAGCAGCCACCTGAAAGAGGGCACGCCTAAAAAAAATTAGATTCAAGTAAGTGTACGCTATATTTTTAACATTTCTAACGTTTGATATCGTCTCAGACAGCGATTTCCTTCAGCAATACGTTCCCTCAAACGTCCATGTTCTTCCTCACCTGTGCACCTGTGCCTGCTGTGCACTTCAGTACAGATGAAGATCAGCTGATTGTTTTGTATTTCAGCAGCTGTCTGAGGCGTGGGGAGGGTAAAAATATTCAAAATACACCAGAACAGAACAGATGCCTTTTTTAGGCAGCTAAAATACGTCTTCATTTATAATATGCAGGTAGATCCTGCACTGACTGCTGATAAGTACCTCACAGAACCCAAAATCAAAAGACCCGAACTATCACTTTAAAAGGTGCAATATGTAAGAATCAGGAAGCAGGTGTGGCAGAATACCACCTGAGTAACTGCTCACTGTAGCTGCTGTTAGCTCAGTTAGCTCAGTTAGCTCAGTTAGCCCAGTTAGCTCAGTTAGCTATGCAGCTTGTGGCCCAGACTGGAAGCTCAGAGCAGCGGGAAAGTGTTGATGCAACACAACAATGTCCTCATGTCAAAAAACTGTTGTTTCTTCACATTTTGGTGAAAAGTGTAGTTCATTTTTTATTGTTTTCTACTAAAATCTTACACATTGCACCTTTAAAGATGGTTCATTTATGGCACAAGCTTCATTACCGCCACGCTGCGAGCTACAACTCATGTTGCATTGTTTACAACGTGTAGTAATTCTTCCAATCAGGGACGCCTCGATCTGAAACCATCATCACATTATTCAAGGAGTGAGTATTATAAAGCAGAAGCAACTCGGACACTATCACCTACTTTCACAGTCTTCTTTGGGAAGCATTGGGTCGACGTTTTTCATCCCGACACAGATTCCGATACCTCAACAAGCCGGTTGTGTCGGGATCAGGAACCCGACTGATGCCAGTCATGTCATGGCTAAAACTCGAGCTGCTTAATAAGATCAGAGATGACAATTTGTCAAATCAGATTTGATGAACTTGACATTCTAACTTCGAAGCGAAGCATCAGCTGGGAGCCAGAACAGAAACAGTTCTGACTCAGGTAACCCGACCAGCGTCAGTCCGCTGCCTCAGGTCTGCCTCAGGCTCAGAGTCTGAAACACTGTGAGCCAGTCATGATCTGTTCTGATCACAAAGCTTCTCTGAGGAGCGACCACAATACAATACAGGGGAAGTGAGCTGGTGAACCAGTGACCAGCAGGTACGGTGCAGATTTTTGGTCGTGTCATGATCCTCTTTCAGTTCCAGCTCCTCTGCTGAGCCTCGGCTCGTGTGTCGGCCTGTAACGGATCAAAAGGCAAAAGCTCACTCTCGCTGAAATCGTTATGAAAAGAAATCTATACGGCCGAGACTGAAACGGTGTCAGCTTTCATTCAGCTCCTCCTGAACGTTTGGACTGCTCTCCTTGCAGACTGTGTGAAGACGCTGGTCGTCCTCACACGACGAAGTCATCCTCAATGTTTCATTAAAGACTTCAATCAGAGCTCAAGCATCAGACATCAGCAGCAGAACTGTGCTGTGCTGAAAACACTGATACTTTGACATATTGTCTCTATATTCTATATATATTCCTCAGCATGCACAGCCACAGGAGACAGCAGCCTGAAGAGGAGCCAGCAGAGCCGACATGAAACTATGACCGCGGGCTGTTTGTTTTGCTTTTTTGGACGCGTATCACAAAACAGCGTTTCCAAAGCAGCATTTGTTGCTGGTCAGTGCGCGGACGATCCTCTGCATACTGTTCTGGAACTATTTCCTGCCTCGACCCAAACTGCAATCGACAGAGCTTTTTCATTAATAGGATTTGCTTCAGCCAGTAAATGTCTTTGAATTCAATCATTGTTCTATAATCTGGTCTGGTAGCATTTGCTGTAATATGGTACTGTGTGCAATCCTGCCACATATTTAGTTACTGGCACTCTGTATTTATTTGTGCGCCGGTCAGACTCGAGTACATTATGCTTAAAGAGTGAAACTAGCTTAGCGTACATTCTGTCTGCAGCACTGCCTGCTGTATGTCAGGCTTCACTTACGTACAATTAAACACGTTCTACACAACATTAGGATGTTGTGTGTTTGTGTGCGGGGCTGTTTGTGTTTACAATCCCTCTCCGGATCACGTTTTGCTCTCCCTCTCTCCGCTCATACTGATTCAGCTGGTTAGGTGCGACTGGAGCAGCTATAATTAGCGATCCTAGCATGTGGGTGGCAAGAGAAGTGAGAGAGCGAGGACGGAGAGAAAAAAGTGCTGCTGAAGCCTGCGGTGCACTGTTAAAAAATGATGTGTCACTTCAACACAATTGGACGGATCCGATTGGGACGTCAGGTTTCTACTATCTCTGCTGCAACTACTGACAAACTGTTTGTCAGGAAGTGAGATGTTTCATCGAGCACGCGCCGCGCTAAAAACACCACGCTGGTACTCAAAGTGTTCAATTCAGACTAATTATCCTGCAATAACAATCAGCAGCAGGTCGGGTGGAGGTCACCTGTTAGTAAAGTAAATACTGAAAGCAGTCAGCGCTGACAGAAACACACACGCCTGACTGTAATCTCGTGACAAACAGTCATACAGCAGAACGTTACTGATGTTAAATGTGTCTTTCAGTGAATTATCCACTTCACTGCAGCAGTCTGACACCAAATCTGATGTATTAACAATTAATTCATCACTCCAGCTTTGTAATTCTGAACATCAGCTCTTGTAAAACACACTTTGCTGTGTAGAAAGTGAGTGTTTATAATTCTAGACGAAGTGTTTTACATATAAATATTATTTAGCAATTCACATTCCCTGCACGAGTGTTTTATCAGTTAACTGAATGGCCGTTCTTCACATCGTCAGTCTGCGTCGTGATGGCGGCCAATCTGATTCTCCATTAACGGCGTCAGTCTGCCGTCATTTGAGGTTCGCAGCATTCTGTAGAAAACGACACTCATCAATTTCTCATTCAGGATTTTTGATCCCTGTTCAAGATGTTTGTGTGACCAGCTGACAGGAACACGTTCGGTTGTTTGTAGCCATGATATTTGTCACATTGCATTGTGTTGTAATGTTAAAGAGCAGATAGTTGAAGACATATTTGTTTTACCACAAGGTGCTGAAGACATTGCAAAGATTACTAGCAGAGCGATGTGTTTCTGACGATCACCAGCATCTTTAAGGAATAACTGCAGGACCGAGTCGTTTCCTGAACCCAATTAAAAACCAGCTCAGAGCATCACACAGATAGAAACACTGAACTTTTCAAAATCTATCTTTTTCTGTTTTGCCTGTTTTCTTTAATGTATCTGCGATGTGTTTGTTGTTCTTCTATTCTTCTTTTATCTATTAACATTTTTTTAATCAGCCTTGTAAAGCGTCCTTGTGTTTCTTGAAAGGCACTTATAAATAGAAAGCACTATTATTTGTGTTATAATTATTAATTTCATGACTGTAAAACATTCAAATACAAATATTTATTTGAATAGATGTTGCAAATTATCCTGAGGGTTTCTTGGATGTTCAGTGACTTTAACAGAAGTTTTTTAGATGAATTATTTGGAGAAAATCCATGAAATGAACTTGTAAAGTTTTGAATTCTAGGTGAGAGAGCATGAAAGGACTTCAGGAGGGCCGGATACTTTTATTTCCTTACTTTCACTCCATCCATTAGTTTAATTAGCTTCCTCCATCCTGCCTGCGCACAGGAAGGCAGTTTTTGTCAACTTCTACTAAAAACTAAAAAGTTAGGATCAGTCGGTTTGAAGCTATAAACACGTTGGCATCATGTGTGAGAATCCGATCACATGGAGGTACGTAAGAATCAATAATGTGACTTTAATATTAATCATGCGGCTTCATTTGTCTTAATGCTTGTGTGAGTGTGCATGCATCCCTGTGCATGTGTGTGTGTGTGTGTGTGTGGGCCAGAGAGTGAACACAGTTAAGTGGGATAATGTTTAAGAGGGGGAAGAGGGGATGATGAAGGTGCATTCTCCCTGACAGGCAAATCTAAAACAGGAAGCAGACCAGGAGGGAGGAGGACAGAGGGAGAGTAATGGAGGCAGAGACCAGCTGACTTCATTGCATTACACGGCGCTGTCTGTACTGCAGGCGTGGATCAAGACGGAGGAGGAGTGGGATAAAGTGAAAGGCATCATTTAACAGGCGTATAATCTACATATTATGTCCCTGGGCTTTAAATTACCAGCAGCCAATCGTCAGATGCTTAATTCTGTCACTTTTATTAGCCATTTCTTGGGTAGACCAGTTATGATGACATAAAAAGCCGTCGGACAGTTAATATATAAAACTCCTCGACTCAATCGGTTGGAGAAAAAGTGAGCTCCATGCCTGGAAGCCACTCACGAAAGATATCTAAAGCTCATTAGAGCTCCAACGATTTGCCGGTTAATCGACTTTTCAATTGACAGACGATTGATGGCCGCCGGAGTGAAAATGATTCGCTAGGTTTAGATGTTTAAATGTGGGAATTGGCTGCTTCTGTGGCCCAGGGGAACAAAACATGGTGGGCTTTAAAAACAATAACACACACAGGAAGTTGCACGGCTTCAGACCTGGTACCTACATGTAGTTCTGTCTGACCCGTCCTGTAAGCAGCACCACTGGGTCTCACGCTAACACAACACACTGAATGTTTCTGAGTGCACTCCCCTGGTCTACCTCTACTTCCTCATCAACCACTGCACGCTGCACATGCATACACAACTCTGCTCGTCCTATAAAAGCTTCACTCCGTCATTACGGTAAGTAGGGCAGCAGGGAACGGTGGGAGAACACACCTCCTCCGTTTGCCATGGATCTCTATTTTCCTGGCAACTGACTTACGTAATGTTTTGTCACGCATGTCTCCTGAGTTCTGATTAGAGAGATGAGCTGTTTGAGAAATGATGCTGCTTCCCAACGAGGGCTCAGCCTTAAAATAATATGTGCGACACACAATATGTATCTTAATGTGCTGAACCAGGAAAAGAAAACATGATACCAAAAATCTAAAACAATATATTGTCTCAAATCACAACAGTGGAGGTCTGAAATCGTTAAAAGGTGCAATATGACATCTGTGTATCGTGTTGCAGAGATATCTAATGAAGTTAGCATGCTAACCAGCTAGGTGAAACAACACGTACGCTCCCCTGGTGCTTCCTGTCAAGGCAGAGTCAGCTAATTGGTAGCTGCATGGCTAACCGAGCTAACTAACGAACAGCAGCTACAGTTAGCGGTTACTATGGTGGGTACAGATTTACCACGCGGCCTATCCTTACGTATTGCACCTTTAAGGGGTTTAAGCAGTGTGTGTGTGTGTGTGTGTGTGTGTGTGTGTGTGTGACAGTGAGGGAGCAGGGAGTCAGGTTCATGGCGCTCTGCTGTAAGCGTAAACATGACCCTCTGAACGAGACGCCATTTCCCTGAGTCAGGACTTTCACCGTAATGGTTCAGGCGGCTTGAGAGGCGGCGCAGCGGATGTTGGATGTGTGTGTGAGGAGAGTGAAGGCTGGTTCATCATGAGGAAGTTACACAAACTGAAGAAACAAACTGACCTTAAAGGATGACACAGTTTCACACTTTGTTTACATGTGGCGGACCCTGCCACCCTTCCTAGGTTCAAACGGAGTCCTGTGGAATATTTCTTCTCCAAAACCACACAGTGCTCCTTTAAAGGAACCACACAGCTGATCGGTCATATCAGACAACAACAAATGATCATCACATTCTCACCATTCACACTGTGTCAGAGTAGTTTGGGCTGAAAGGGGCGTGTGTGTGTGTGTGTGTGTGTGTGTGTGTGTGTGTGTGTCCACAGTGTGATGTCACCCTCCAGTGAGTTTCAGTGGTGTCAGCTGCTGGATGGACGAGCTCTACTATCCTGAGCAGCAGCTCCCCGAGGACTCACTCATCATGGTCAGACGAGTCGCATCAACACTGAGGTTTTATTTCTCGACAGGCGTTTATTTAGGGTCCCCTCCTCCTCCTCCTCCTCCTCCTCCTCCTCCTCCTTTCTCCTCTCTGTTTACCTAAATCACCTCCGCTGTGTTAAAGCCAAGGTCCTGCTCCGTGCCCTTGCTCTTGTGCAAGGCACGGAGGAGCTGAGGAGTGACGGCAGACACACGTTTTAGTCAATGAACGAGCAGCACGACGTGCTGTCTGCGGACACACACACACACACACACACACACACACACACACACACACACACACACACACACACAATGTGCTCCTTACAAACAAACACAAATATGCGCAACTTTTCCTCCCGCTGCACTCCTTCTGTCCGCGCACACACCCGCGTGCTCGTCAGGGAATAATAAAGATGTCCTTCCTCACCTGCTCTCGTCCTGACCCTTCCTCCAAAATGGGCTCTTCTGCGGTGGCCGTCTCCTCCTCCGTCTGCATTTTCCCCGCTTGCCACTCCTTCCTTCCCTTAGAACCGGGCACAGGCAGCTCCCTCCCCGGTAACGTCCGAAGGCAGGGACCTCCCCGGCGGAGCAGCGAGCTCGGTCACCCCATCCGCCGCAAGTCGGTATCCAGTTTCACGATGGCGGGGCCTGAGGCAAATAAGCATCATCTGCTCCGGATGTCGGTGACCCTCCTCCCGCCGTCTCCACCGTGTTCTCCTCCCGCCGGGCCGCTCACAGCTTCTCCTCCGCCCGCTCCATCCTCCGCCTCTCCGCTGAAACGTGCACCGAGCGCCCCAAAGTCAAAGCCCGTCGCCCTCCGTGTCGAGCCTCCGCCGCTGCCTCTGCCGCGCTCGTGATGCTCAGCTAAGAGTGTGCGTATGTGCACGTGTGCGCGCGTGACCGACGGCGCAGGGGAGCCAACCGGAGCCGAGGATCCCGCGAGCCGCAGACGCACGAACGGAGAAAGAGGCGACGGGAGATTTTAATTTCTGTTGCGACAAACGCGGAGGATGAGCGCGAGGCGTCGACGTGCAGCAGTGACATTGAGGCTCGTGTCATGCACCAACTTTCGCCATGGTTGCACCTCGCATCGGGTCCCCGCTGACGTCACAGACCAACATTCCCACCCCCATCTGTTCACCTGAGCACACGCACGGGCGCGAGGCTCCCCTGTAGACACACACACA
>CAEMYA010000149.1:979112-1037548 GCA_903131615.1 Diplodus sargus | reverse complement strand
CACACACACACTCCTGCTAAATGAGCACAGCTGACACATTAACTCGCTGCATGTGTTTCAGTGTTGGTACAGATTTTATTTGCAGCAGGAAACTGAAGAAATCAATATTTCATTTTTGTAGAATAAAACAGGAGTGTGGTGGATGATCGGAGGTGGTTCGTTAGGGTTTCCTGAAACGTACAAACACAAACTGTTTCAGAGACTGAAACTGCCTTCTATCTTATGTTAACTCTCCTGTGTATAAGGTTCTGACCCGTGCTGGCTGGAGGACCGCTCAGAGGGTGCTGGGTCATCTGTGGGGCGGTCCAGCCTGCTGGGTCCTGGACTCCTTCCTGCTGTGGTCACTTCTGTGGTCCTTGAGCCAGTTGACGTATGTCCTCTCAGGAAGGATGGGTGAAACGAGTTAAGGAGCAACATCACTGTATGTTCCCTCTGTAAAGAAAGGGCTGAGCGCTCTGTTTACATGTGGCGGACCCTGCCACCTTTCTGGCTTCAAACAGTGTTCTGGGGAACTTATTGTCCTCTGAGAACAGCTCGTTTATCCACTAATGAAAACAAGAAACATTTCAGAGTCTGTGTTATTACCTCGTAGATATTTTGAGTGCCCCTTTACAAACCAGGTGTGTGAAGGATATTAGCAGTGACAGGTAGGAAGAGGATGTCCATCTCAGTGTTGATGATGACATCATGGGAGATGTGCTTCTTCGGCTCCTCCGCTCCTGCTTCCATGACACTCAATACAAACAGCTGAACCTTCAGTTCAACATGGGAACCAGCATCCACCTCGACAGAAGAACGGAATGTATAAATTATATTTAACATGTGAATCTAATATGAAGCTATCTATGGAGCTGGAAACTTACCGGCCTTGGATTGTAGATGACCCGGAGGCCTGTAGCAGGAGGAGGCTGCTTCACATGGAACCTTGCAGAGAGACACATCGACACAAACCACAAATAGTTACAGGTCGGCGTTTTCCCTCCAGACTTGAAGGTGACCCACAAATCGCTCGCACCTCTCCACAGCACTCATTTCTTTTCTAATGTACTGAAGGTCGTTTGAAACCAGTTGAAATGCTGTTATTTTACTGGGTTTGCAAGCAGGTGCATCTACTCTGTGTATCCATGCTTCCATCCATCCATAACCTGGCGTGTTACCTGCAGGGGTTGACACCAACATTCGTCATCCTCACAGTAATGGCTGCGGAGGTCCCCTCCTGCTGCATACCAAAGTCAACACTGGATGGGAGGAGCTGGAATCCCCCCACAGTGACGTTTGGATCAGTCAGAGAAACAGGTCGACTTTTCCTCCTCACAGGCTCTCTGACGGATGGGAACTGGAACAGAGGACGCAGACAGAGTGATAGAGAGAGGCGTGTGTGCAGAACGTGGAACAGGAACACATTTCTTTAATAAAACTGCATGATGACACTGATAATAGGCTGCATAGTGAAGTCACTAAATCCCTCAAATATGTTCTACAATGGCATATCACCACCTCTAGATGTCACTTTAGTTCACTTTAATGTGCCATTTTATTGACAAAACACTAAAGTGCGTATAACAGAGTAACTGTTGTCACGTGGGCACCTGTTGATCCGGCACACTGCAGCGTTTAGAGCTCAGGATAGAAGCTGGTACTCTGACTTTAGTCCTCCTGGGCTTTCCAGCCACGTCCACCTGGACTGACCTACGTGGCCCAGATACACCCCTCAGCCTGCTCTCACCTGGCATTAACACACACACACACAGACATGTACCATCAATTCACCTCATGTATCTGAAAGCAGTTGTTTGAGGTGAGTGTGTGTTCATGTTGATCCCCATTAGGAGCGCACAGATGTGCCTCTAGTCTTCCTGCGTTCCCAAACATAAAAATCAGACTAAAAACAATGAAGCAACTTATGCAGACACAGGAAATAAAGCATGAGGTGACAGTAGAGTTCTGCCCTGCACCAGCTGACTGACCACAGTAGTGTGGAGGTCACTGATAAGGAATTCATTTTCATATGAAACAGCAGAGAAAGATGGGGAACAAACCAGCACTCTGAGGCGTTGGGTTGGTGGGTCGTGTTTTAGGCTTCCTGTCACTTCCTGCTGCACGACTACAAACAAAAGCACCAGGAGAGGTCAAGCTGTGTCGCAAAGACATATGTAAACAAAAATAAATATAACAGTTCATAACATCCTCTTCGTTACCTTGCAGATTGAGAGGGCGTTGGGTTTGACGGTCGTGGAGCTGGAGAACACAAACACGGTATGTTACACATCTGCACATCGGCTTGAAAATACAACGGTGATTCAGTTCATTTAAACGTGTGTTTCTCTGTATGCATTCCCAACAGGACAACCTGTAAGAGTGAGTTACATGTCAGTAGCTCCTAGTAAATACTGACAGTGTAATATCTCACCGCTGTCTCGAGGGGCATCTTTCAGAAAGGCCTCTGCGCTGTCAGACTTCTGGATCGGAGGGAGATCCGTGGACACACTCCTCATGTCTGGTGTCTGCAGCAGGTTCTGTACAAAAAACAAGCAACACTGCTCTGTCTCCTGCCATACATAGCATTTTTCTAAATCACAAATTATGAATAAATGTGTTTAGACTAAAGCACTTTATCATAATAATGCTGACTCAAAAACACATTTAAATCTGTTATATATTGAGGTGAACACTAACCTGGTATAATGGGATATTTTCTGGATGGAAAAAAGGAACGATGTTCTTCTTCCTCAGAGCCTCTCTGTAAGCCTTCTCCTCAGACATCTCCTGTCTGACACAGAGGAAATTACCAGTGAAAATACAATGTACTTGTAGCAATGGCAGAACTATAATTTCCATTGGAACTGTCTTAGTTTTGTACGAAATAACTCTCAACAAAGGAGGATCACAGCAGCAGCAAAACAGATAATGACGAGCGAAAAGCCAATTCCACAAGGTGACAGATAAATATGTGTGGTGACTGGTGATTATATATTACAAGTGGCACATTACTTGTGTTGTGAGAGTCTTTCAGTCCATTTTGACTCCTTTCCACTTGCAAAACTGAAGAGAGGGTTTAAGAAGATAATACAATTACAATACAATTGAAATACAAGCAACTGTCACTTGTCCACACATGCCTGACATTTTAATCTCTCAGACCTGTCGCTCTCGACTGTGGCCGTCTCTTCTGAACTATCAGACTGCTCAGTCTGGGCTCCGACTCCTTGGCTGTACAGACTGACGATGTCCACTGTGGATTCACACAGAAGAAATTAGAAGAGGTGTTCGTCAACTAACCAACTTCAATTAAATCACACGTACTGAAATATGTCAATAACCTCGTCCGGCCCTCTAATTCACCATCATTTCTAGCTTTTGCTAACTAGTTTCCACTAATTTTTAATGCAAATAAGTTATTTCTCAGCAAAAAAAACAGCCTGTAACCAACCTGAAGTCCTTCTTTCGAAAGTGTGACCTGCATCTTCTTCTTCTGCAAAGGACTATAAAATTATCTTATGGTTAGGTTTAGAGTTACTATCAAGGGAATAAATGTTAATCTATGCAATGTGCAGAGTAAATTGTGTGTGTGTGTGTGTGTGTGTGTGTGTGTGTGTGTGTGCCGACCTGGACCAGGTTGAGCAGCTCACTGGCATGAACTCTCTCCTCCTCAGTGCGAGGGTCTTTCACTTTCATCTGCTCCGATCGCTGCTCCCTCTCCATCAAACTCTCGATGTATTCCTGCAGTCAAAGCCACATTTTCGCTTCACTGTGACCAAAGTCGTGACCAGCAGCACCATCACTTAGATAAAATCCAGCCATACAAACACTAAACCAAAGATTCAGCCAGCAGATGTCGCCATTTTTAACTCAATCAAATGTTTTGAAACCTTCGTCTGCCGCATTACTATCTACAGTTTACCTCCTCGTCCACTCTTACTGAATTAGAGATCGCTTTGTTTTACCTTCAGTCGTGTGTCTACGTTATTTCTGAGCAGTGTTGTAAACGGTCGGTGCTGGTACAGTTCCCTCATCTCCAGGACTTTTGGGCAGCTCCTGACCGGCTGACGCTGTGCTGCAGAACCATCAGCCTTCTCTCTCAGAGTCAAACCTCGTCCCATGTCAACACCGAATGGAGGGCCTGGTGTCTTTGTCTGGAATAGACAGAGAAAGAAGAGGACGTTCCAGTGTTTGGCCCTGAGACTGCTGTATCTACAAGAACCATATGTTGCCTGTACCTCTGTTCTCGGGAAGTCATGCCAGCTGCGGTTTCTGAGGTTGGCAGGCGTGATGTCAGGCTTCTGTTTCTCTAGCAACCACTGGGACCACACGCTCCGGTGGCTGGGCTTTAAGATGGTAATGCCAAAGTCATCTGAAACAGAAACACTTCATGTTATATTCCAGTTGAGATGTCTCTATGAGTATATTGTTTCATGATCTTGATGATATTGAACGGGGGAACCTTGTGTGTCTGGCAGCGGCTCCTTCAGCAGTGCTACCGTAGGGTCGGAGTACGCCTGGTAGAGAAGTTCCTCTACGGTTTGAGAGCTCAGGAGTTCAGTACCGGAGCCATCCTCGTGCACCAGAAACAGCCTGGAACACAACATGTGTTTTCAGAGTTCCTCCAACAGCTCTACTTAATGTTTAAATATTGTCTCTGAATCTGACTTCTTGTATTCAGTACAATAACAAAGAAACAGTGATGACTGCATGTCCTCAGAATCATTTTTCACAGCTGACTATCTGCACAGGTGTTATAAAATGAAACATGACATAAACAGAAGAATATAAGCTCACCTGGGCAAACGTTCTCTCTGTTTTACATTAAGCCTGGCCATTTCTCTGTCTGCCTCATCCTCTGGCTCCTCCTCATCCTGTGTCACTGCGCTCGGAGCCGGGCTGAAGTTCAGCACTGATAACCTCCCATCTTCCATTACCTGAAGCACATACAGACACAAAGCTCAGACAATTATAAGAGGATTAGTCATTATGAAGGAGGTAGTGAAGCAAAGAGAGGAGCCCCGGCAATCTAATTTGCTGAAATGAGAGGAGAAATGAGAGGAGAAATTAGCGTCTGTTGTGCCTTTGCTTTGGTCATTCCTTTTCTTTACTATACTATGAAGGACTGCTTGGCACTTAACTCTCTCCTAATAATTATTGTCACTGACCTGGAAGTGGTTCCCATCAGGGTCTGTAATGTCACAGGCCACATTGTCCGTGTGACTCATGACATAGCTTCCAGGTTGGTTTATGGTTGTCCCACCCTTCGGGCTCGGGGTTACAATCGGGTCGGACGAGTACACACACTTCCCATCACTTTGGATCTGCAGGAGCCCAATGCTGGATGGAAACACCTTGGATACAACAGCACACACACACAGAGACTGTTACAGACCTCACAACCTTCAAAACACTCACCAAAACTCACCTTCTTAGCTAAAAGCAACTTCTTCCCAGGATTTTTTCCAAAACAAAAACCATAGTCCGCTGACCAATTCTGAAAGATTTTATATTTTTGTTATAACTTTAACAATAAAGATGGGCCAATGCTTGAGAATAACAGCACAGAAGAACTAACAATTTGTACATTTTCTGCAGGTAGTTTGTTTTTAGGAAGAATAAGTCATTTTGATGAATTTTGGAAAAGATTATTTCTTGTTGAAAAAGGTCAGAGATGAGTTTCCCTTTCCCCACAAATCTCGGTCTGTCCTCTTATTAGCCTTTTTTAATGACAATAACACTTTGCAACTGGTCTCTTCGCTCTTTGGTTGTTGTCATTATCATTGAAGGCCGTGTGGCTCAACTCATCAACGTGCACTCCACAGTAAAATTAAGTTCTAATTTTATGACTCATCTTACCCAGATAAGTCAGAATTCGACCCAGTGAGGGGCATTAAGAATAACTATTATAACTGCACAGAAATATCCAATCTTCTTACTGATAGTCTTGTTTACCTATGTAGGTCATATGGAGGCATCAGTATTAAATTGCAAGTTGAAAAGCTGCTTGTTGTACTTTTAATAATAAAAGGAGTTGTTAAAAACAACAATTTGTTTGTTGTTCTTCACAGAATGAAATGCTGCGATTAAAAAGGAAAGTGTCTAGCACTCCTACTGAAGCACCCACCTGATAGGCTCCTTGGTTGTCCCCAGTGATGACGGTTCCGTCGGCTAAGAAGACGTGAGCCGCGTGTCGCTCTGGGTACATCACCACCGTGGAGCAGCCCTCCTTCTCCACCAACACCACCCGCTCTCTGGTAGACACACTCGGCTTCTCGTTCTCACTCGTGCTCATCTTACCGTTCTCAGCCACAAACACGCTCTCCTCACTGTTCTTACACTCTTTGCTTTCTCTTTCATCGCGCTCACTCAACTTTGTACTTGCTTTCCCTGCACCATCGCTGCAACCGTCGTCCACTTTCTTCTCAGTAACGCTCTCGCCGCGGTGATTGACACACACACACTCAATGCAGCCACACGCACATTCAGAAGTTGATTTCAGGCTCGCACTCCCAGGATGCTCCCCTGGAAAGTTAACAGCCACAGGGAATCAGGTCAGCTCAAAAATGTTAATGTGCATGTCTGTGAGTATGCTTGAGTGTTGCGTACATTGTCTACACATGCAGATCTAACTTTTCTTCATGACAGAGTGCATTCACTGTATGCTGCTCACCTGTGTGTTGCAGTGAGTTTGGTGGTCTGTCTTGGTATAGACTGGTGATCCTGGTTCCGTCTGCATGTTCGACGATTTGAGATCCATCTGGGTTCTGGACAGAAACCACCAGATCCTCTCGGCTCAGCATCACCTGACACAACAGTACATGCCGACTGAAAAGGTTTTTCTCCTGGCAATTACAACTATCGCAAGTTTTGAGATGCTCAGACAACGACAAATTATAGACATTTTAACATCACAATGACATTTTCAAATTAAATGTGAAGCCAGGTTGTAACCTGTGCACCATCAGGGGTAATATTACCTCATGGGTGATGGGGTCTGTAGCCTTGAAGGCCAGAAGAGGCGTGGTGGGTATGTGTTTGTGTGTCGTCCCCACAGTGTGGATGCGCGCTCCACGTGGCGTTGTTGTTAACCAATACCCTCTCTGAGCATCACCCTCCTTCTCTGAGCTCTGTTCTGCACAGACACACACACAAAACATATTAAATTTTTACTGTCCTCCCAGCCGAGGGCGCGCTGTGTTTGTCAGAAGGTGATGGAGACACGGCTTTGCATTCTGTGTTGATGCATGATTACTTTTCTTGTTGTCCTCAGCTTTTTGCAAGGTCCTCTCCTCCTCAACCTCAGAGTCAGGAACCCACACTGGACCAGAATCACGGCTGGTACTGACAGAGCCATCTGCAAATAGAATCTGCAGCACACATGGGGTTTTTCAGTAAAGAGTCATGATGCCTCAACTCGAAACAGTAGTGCATTTGCTGGTGCGGTTACCTCTGTTGAGCCGTCTCTCATGCATCTGATCACAGCTCCCTGGCTGGTGATGATGCGGGACAGTTCTTTAGAGAGAGAGGGGTCCTGAAGCTGACCCATAACTGCCCTGCCATGGAGAGGAAAGCCCTGTTTCACCAGCAGACCCTGCTCCTTTGAGGACACTTGTGGACACAAAAATGATGTAATGAATACCTGAGTCATGGATGGGAACATTATGCCTAAATTCAAAAAGAGGGCACCGTCATTAAATGTACACTTTTTCCAGCTTGCAGCTAGAATGTTGCGTGTGTCCGATGTCACTGATTATTATTTGTGTTGCTCTGCTGATGACGGCTCTGATGTACCACAGTTGTTCCATTAATTACATTTTAGTCACTGGAGTTCTAGTACACTTGTGAGGACACACACTCACAGCAGAGTATGTGTGTATATAGATATATATATTCCAGAGACAGAGCATCACTGACCTTGAGTGTCCTCCAGCAGAAACTGCAGCAGCAGGCCATTAGGAACAGACAGGTTGAGGCTGTTGAATGGACGTGAGCGCGAGGCTGGCTGGCCTTCACACACCTGAGACTACAAATAATCACGACACATACATATGAGCAAACTGAGAGCAATTTTTTTTTCATGATTACATTTTTCTGTGTGTGTGTGTGTGCATCCATGTGTGTATGTGGAACCTGGGACTCTGGAGGTCTGGTGGGGCCGGATGGGCTGTGTGACTCAGAAGGAACTAAATCCGCGTCTGTCCCCTTGGAGCAGTGGGTGGCGGGGGAGAGAGGGACGAAGGGGGAAGTCTCTCGGGCTCCTTCTGTTTCCTGAGGGCTCACTACAACATACCATACAGGAACACAGTGAATACGGCCTCAACTGTGCACTCTAAACACAGCAATAAGAATATTTGGAGCACTGGAATTACGTATCAATAGTGCCCGTTTAAACACAACTCAACAAAAATGTGTATGTGTTTGAAGTGTAACACCTATGTATTCTCCTGTGGGACCATAGAAACTGTACGACAGGTTGATTCCATTGTTTAACACTGCTGAGAACGAGCCCTGCTTTACTTTTTTCACAGCCACAGGCTCTGACACTGAAAAAAACACACAGAAACACTCACATATTGGTTTACTCTACATGATATTCACTAAAATGGTGTTTAATGTCTCTATCATGATCAGCATCTTTACCTTTAAAGTCTTCTTTTTTGCCATTGGCTTCTTTGTCTTGGGGCTGTGGGGGATGTTTTACTGGATCAAGGACAACATGATTGATGTGTGTGCAGAAATGATGCCCATCCTTCTTCACGGCCACTTTCATCAGGCTGGAACCTGGAAGGAAAACATTGCTCAACGTATGGATGCATGTGGAAAGGAGCCTGACAACGAGGAACAGCTGAGTTGCACTTTGATTTTTGCAGTTTCTGTTTCCCCCAAAGAATGCTTTCGTAGAGACAATGATCTAATTAGAGCAGACTTGATTTTGTCTGGATCTAAGCACTTTTGTTGTGCTTTAGCAGCACTCACAGATTTGCAACATTTTCCCCAACTTTCTCTAATTACCTTCAACATAGCTGACATCCTCCACAGAGATATGTCCTCCATCTGAAGGGAAAAGCTGCTGCAGACGACCTGAAACATGGATCAACTTTCCATCCATGCTGTAACCTGTGAAACCCTGCACATCAAACACACACACACACACACACACACACACACACACACACACACACACACACACACACACAGTGATTTGTTACTTGAAAGCAGGCAGAAGCTGTCATCTCCTTCCTTTGTTTGGCTGTTCTCATGCAAACATTCACTTGTTGTGTGTGTGTGCATATGCTCTCACATTAAAGGGTTCCTCTGTTGGATGCAGTTCTAAGTTGTCCTCCACAGGGGGCGCTGTGTTTGTAATGGACTCTGACGGAGTCTTTGCTGCGCTGGATGCCGTCTCTGCTCGGCTCTTTTTGCCAGCAGACAATGTTTTACTTTTGATGTTGGCCTCCTCCTCCTTCAGCTGCTGCTGCTTGGTTCTCGGTGTATTCTCCTTCTTTGATTTCTTCGCCGTCTCTTCCACCTTTAGCCGGTTCTGCTCCAACTTCCATGCCTGTAACATCATGCACACAGTCACATGTTTTTGGAAATGTAAAGAATGGTTACATTTTACATACACTGTCAATGTCAATGTCAATCTAAACACAAAATCAGCATGAATGAAGGCATCAGGTTTTTTTTGTGACGCGTAATGATTTCTGTGAAGAGGGTCCAAAGACTTATTGTAATCCTGCTAAAAGGCCAGAACAGAGCCGGCTGTCAAAGCGAGTGTTCATGTGTTAGCTCCCACTGACTTTAAGGGAGTCTTTCCTGATGACCGGCTCCAGAGTCTTCTCCTCCACTGCAGGATCTAGTCCTGGAACAAAGACAAACGGTGTATTTGTATAGTCATAAACGTGGACTCATTGCCAGCTTTTAGTTGACCAGGGTTCCCACACCTTCTTAAACATCATATTCACAGACTTTTTCAAGAGCTGATGTTCAACTTTTGTGTTGTATCTAGGTATTAAACCCAACGTATTGTGGGGTTTTAATTTTCATGTGGTGTAAAACTTTTACTTTAGAAATAGTTTAATTGTCTGTAACCTGTCACTGTCTTCAAGTTTTTAGTCACAGTAGGCATCTTGATTGTTTGTTCCTGCCCTCATGTTGGAGGTTTGATTGTGTGATCGTTCTCACATGAGTTATTAGGTCGCCTGTTTTTCTGTATGTCTTGATCTTGATGAAAGCTTGAGGGCAGAAACTTTATCTAATTAGGAGCCAGAGTGTGCAACACTTTTTCACTTTCTAGTCTGCTGTCAGTGGTCAGCACCACATTCAAGCCTTTGGTGTCGGTTTCCTTTCTATGAGATACAATTTCTTAGCACTTTCAACAACATGTTTAGAACTTTCAAGGCCTTGATGTCTTTGTCCATTCAAACCCATACAAGGATTTTAAGCACCATAGGGAATGTTTACTGACAAGCAACAGTACCTTCAGGAGCAGGGCTGAGGTTTCTCTCCAGTTCCTCCTCTTTTGTCCAATCAGAAATGCTATCTGCCACATGCTCCAGATACTTCCTGTCAAATAGATGACATTTAAAGTCTTTCTAACAATCCATATTTACACTATTTCACAAGACAGGTAATGTTGACAACAGACTCTTTGACAACAGACTTTTTAAAGTTTTCTGCTCAGTTTTTTTGCTTTCTCACACAGCAAAGATTATAGTACTTTTCATGTCATGTCAGAATAAAACACCAGAGAACTACCTGAACTTGACATCCGTATGAAGGGCTACATTCCAGAGCTCCCTGCACTGGAGAGAAGGGCTCACTGGATTGTGACAGAAAATGTACAGGATGTTGTTGTGACTTCCTCTGAAAGTGTCCAAGCAGCGATATTCTTCTGAGGCGGACTGGAGCACCTTCACACAAGGAAAATCAAAATTATACAAGTAGAATTGTAAAAATTGATGAGAATCAGTCCAGAAATCTATTGCACATTTAAAGTTTGTTTCACACTCCTGCTGCTTTTCATACATTTAAAACCTTCATGCAAAGATGCAAGTTTAGCATGAATCAGAGAAGGCTGATGAACATACATAATGAACATATTTAACAACAGATACGAGGAAGGAAACACAGCAGGTGCAACTTTTTCTAACGCTAACTAAAAAACACCCTGAAAGAGAATCAGACGGGTCACCTGTGGGAAGACAGAGGCCTCGTGGTGTTCAGCATAGTGCCAGTCAAACAGAGATCTCAGTCTACAACTCTGAATGTCAGATAGGTCCAACTGGCTGGACACTCTCCCACTGATCTGCTGGAGAAAAGAAAAACATGCAACATCATTGGGAGGAAAATCAGAATATATGTGCATTATCATTTTTATCATAGCATACAATAAATGTGACAACATACAGTAATAGGAACATAGAAACAATACCTCTGTGTTTTCAGTGCGTTGGGTAAGAAATAACGGACCTATAGTTGAAATAAATCATGAGGTACAGACGTTGCAGGAATCAAATTTCTTAAATCAGCTTTTAGCAACTGAATTAATAATGTAATTGAACTAAAGAGTGTAGTAACAGACCTCTGGTCCGCAGGCTATGAAGCTGCTGTTTAGCGTAGGAAAGTGGGTTGTCCCAGGGGATTATTGTGGCTGGTTGTTGGTGTGCTGGTTCCAGTGTTCCCAGCGGTCCAGGAGCATTTAGTAGTACACCCTTTTCGTCCAGGCTGGTCAGCGGCATACTCTCAAACACACTCTGGCGAAAGAGACGCTCCACCTCTGGCCACGACACGACATCTGTGACATATCACGACATCACAATATCATTTTGAAACCGGTGAATCAAGAGCTTTTTCCAAAGACACAGAGACAGTGACAGGTCCCGTGTTTCTGACCGTCAGTGCAGTGGTGTTGTAGCTGCTGTTTCAGAGCCGTCCAGCAGGAGTTGCCCTTTCTCTGCTGTGGTACAGAGTGGATCAGCTCCCACACTGGAGACAGCCTCATCATGGACATCTCCACCTCTGCTGGATCAAAACCCTGAGCCGTCTAAGAGGGATACACACAAACACAGTATACAAACTCATTTCTGCTCCAAAGATGAAAGAAGAGGAGGCACGACTACAGAAAACATAGAGTCTCTTCATTCATCTCAGAAGGGACATTAAAAGGAACACAACAATAAAAAAATGTACTGACAGTGACATCCCTCAAGCGCAGTGCCCTCTCATCATGGTGTCTGAGGACCAGAGGCTGCTCAGACTTCCTCTGATTCTGCTCTGCTCCAAACTTCCTCTGTAGACTCTAACACAGAACAGGAAAGAATTAAACAAATACCAGTTGGTGAATTATTTAATTCTGTGCAAAATGTGTTTGAAGCCCTCAATGAGTTTACAATTTCAACAAAATGTGCTAAATTGACACAGTGGAAGAAAGGAAACTGTATAATGTCTCTGTGACTCCAGCCCTCTCTTTAGGTTGATGGTTGGATTACCCACAGCTATAGTAATTCACTTTTCTAATGTTTGCACTTTGCTGTTCAGTACACATCTCTTGTTTGCATGAGTAACTACTCTTTACTGTGATTATAGCACCATCTGCTGGACAGTGGATGTATTGAAGGCTCAGCTATGCTCTACACTAAATCAAAGTTACAGTTTTTCACAGGTCTTAAATACAATAATTACAAAACACATATTTTTATTCTGTAACCAAACTTGTAAGTTATCAAACTAGAAAATGACTTGTTATAAAACAGAAACAGGAGTGATTTCACTCAACGCGCTTTCTCTCCGCTCAAGAGAGCAAGTATGTCACCCTCCCCCCGCCACGCTTCGTCTCAGCCCCCCCTCCTCCACACACGCTGCTGCGGCAGCACTCTAAACACGACGCTGAAGCTCGTGGGGATTGTTTATAGTGCTGTGGGGCCTGCGACTGCCACAGCAGTACAAACCACTCATGTCCTCCCTGAGCGCCGCAGACCCCCACTGACTAAAAAGGAACAGGAAGAAAAGAATGTGCTGCATTGGCCGGGAATCGAACCCGGGCCTCCCGCGTGGCAGGCGAGAATTCTACCACTGAACCACCAATGCTGCTCTTGTTTGCTATGTGACCATCTGCATTTTTCAAAGAAAATGGGGGAAATGGCACATGGACTGGACTGTGTGTGTTTGGGATCTCTTTACCTTCACGTCCTCTTCATTCTGTGCCACAGTAAGCAGGCTCTTTAACATGTGGCTTTTCTCCTCCTCTGTGTGCACAAGAGGCAGGAAGCTTTCGAGCATGTAGCTGAGCAGCTCATGGTTTAATCCAGGACTGGTGAGAAGTTTTGGCTTCTCAGGGACATGAGACGAGGTGGACAAAGACTGCTCTGCTGAAGTCACCACCTGGACACACAAACACAGATATGGCAAAAAGAAGAACGCTATAGTCAAACGTGACCCATCCTTTCAGCCTAAATAACAGTGCAAACAGTAAAAATGTATTTCAAGTCTAAAGCTACACACTACACACAGACCTGTTCCAGTATACAGTGCAAGATTAGAGGCACAGAGCAGGCCTCAGGAGGAACCATGTCGAGCAGGTTAGCATACTGACGCATGTCCACATCTGTAGAGAGAGGATGCTGCTCGCTCTCTGTCAGCAAGGAAGAGAAGAACGGAGGTAAGTTTGTCGTCCTAGTGTTTGTTTACAATCAAAACCCAAAAGATAGAAAGATTTTACCTTGCTCTGGTGGGATTTCCTCACATGTGCGCTTCTTCTTGGAGCGTGGAGTCATGAGGAGTGCGGTCGGCAAAACCTGACACATGAAAAACACACACTAAGTCATAACGTTTCCGACGTTTCCACGATACGACTCAATACTTAAAGAAAGCTTGCTCTATTCTTTGGAGTCAGCATGCGTAGTAGGACAGCTCAGTTGCTTTTTCCACTGCTATTGCAATCATCTTGAACAGTAATATAGTGGTTTCAGAAGCTGTTTTTTACCACCAGCTAGAATGTGAAAGCTACAATGAACAACAAGAGACTCTGAATAAGATTCCCTGATTTTACAGCACACAAATGTTGCCATCACAGTCTAAAGAAAATAACATTTTAAAAAGGGCTATCGTGCCAATGTTACTACTGACAATAATGAATGAAACGCTGAGACTCAGACAGACACACACAGTCAAAGAGGGATTAGGAGCCTCACTACGTCCATGCAGCAGAGTGGCGCAGCGGAAGCGTGCTGGGCCCATAACCCAGAGGTCGATGGATCGAAACCATCCTCTGCTAAGGCAGCTTTTTTTTTTTTTAACAAGGAAACTGAATATCTCTTAGTTTTGACAAAACAAGACATTTGAAGCCAAAGGAAGCATTTTCTGATGTTTAACACACACACAGGAAGAAGTCAATACATGAAGAATATAACCCATATATTACTGTGTGTGTGTGTGTGTGTGTGTGTGTGTACCTCTGCTTGCTGTCGATCCAACCGAACAACCAAGGGTACCTTGATGAGTTTGACGTTTTCCAGGTAGTGCTGATGTTGCTTACGCCAGTCCAGACAGTCATAAATGAGACTGGCCACCCCGTCAAAGATTTTGATTCCCATCTCCAGCTGGATGTACAGTCAACACACACACACACACACACACACACACACACACACACACACACACACACACACACACACACATACAGAATTGGATTCTGGGCAATGTGTAACAGACATAACAAGGCAGACTGTGAGGAAAGCTTGATGCTTGAGAATTAGTAAAAGTAAGCAAAAAAAAGCAGGAAATTATAATTTGAATTATTCTGAACAAGAACTAGATCCATGAAACACATATCAGGCCCAACTCACCTCAGCCTCAGGGTCCTGTGTGTGGGACTGAGGGGAGAGATCTGGGACAGTGTAGCTGAGCTGAGCCACATCATGGAGCTTGGACTCTGGTGGCCAACTGTCCAAAACTGGTCTGAGACCTGCCCAGAATAGATCCAACTTCCTGGCCTGTGCAGCCAGATCTTCACTACCATGATCCTCTGAGGATATGATGATGTCAAATAAACAGTAGAATGAGGGTATTGATAAATTTGAATCAATGTTTTCATGTTGAGTATACTGAGGGCTCTTCACCTGCATCCAGACCTGGAGAAACACTCGGACTCTGCTCACTGCCTTCACATGTGTGTTGTTCCTGCTGCCCCTCAGAGCGCTTCGAGGACAATTCGATGACATTGGCTACATGTACACATATGGCATCAAGTGCCACAATCAGGTGGGGCTGATGGAAGCCAAGCAGCAGGATGTAGTGTTGAGGACCATCCTCTGGTTCATCATCTATTCCCAAACACACAAAACAGAGTGATAACATTCTATACATATATTTTCGAAGTAGTAGTGGTGGCCAAAGTTGTCTTTCACGTTTACAGTGTTTTCTCACAAATTTAGGCTATTAAAGAATCAGATTTGAGTTTTTACCTATGAACGTGGGTGGCTCGACATCATCCCTGCGTTTCAGCTTGGTCTTCTCCTTAGTAAGTCCCGGAGGTGAGGACGCATTCTTTCCAGTTTTATCAGGGGCCTTGGCCCCTCCTTTGCCGGCAGAGGCGGGGCCGGGATTTGCCTTCGCATCCTCACGCTGACACAGATGTGCAGAAGATGGAACACAAGACATGGAACATACAAAAAAAAAAGAAAACGTTTTTGGTCACAAATTCCCTCAATCTGAAAATTATTGTGACTGTAACAATACTGCAACTAGAACATCAGTGAATGCCCAATCCAGTTTAAGGCTGTTAATAAATTGTAATAATCAACACTTAGACGCACAGATATGAAGAAACACGCTCACCTGCTCGGCTTCCCTCCTCTGCTGATCATCAGCTTTGATCTGTAGCAGCTGGAACTTCAGAATATTTGCCATCAGGTCACAGGGAATCTCCTCTCCTGCATCCAGCAGTGCCTTAGCAGGCTCTGTAACCTGCACAGACAGGACACACACACGCATACACAAAGAGGAAATCACACACACGGCAATCAAAAGACACTGGTACACAAACACATGTCAAGGGTGAAGTCATTGCAAACACGCCAAGCGTACCTCAGAGAACTCAGGGGCATGATCAGCTTTTTTTGCTTTGGGATTCCCCAGTTCATGGATCTGCAATAACCGGCAAATGTTTTTATTAGACAAAATACAAGGTATTATAGAGTTACTGACACCGTGTTGGCACCACAATCAGTAGACAAGTTGATAATAAATAACACTAAGAGTTTTCTTAAAGGTCAACTTCACAGATTTTCTATTTACAGCGTGTCAACAGGTCTTCGGGTGAACTACTGCATATGTGAAAAAAGTAGTATAAAGCTTTTTTGTGGCTCAAGGTGACATCACTCAGTTGCATTGTGGGTGATGTAGGCACCAGGTTTTGAAAAGCAGTCAACTGTTTGAGTCTGTTACACATGTGGACTCATGATGGGCAGTTTGAAAACGAATCAAACCTTCCAGAGATATCACCGTTTTTATTCCACACATTCGTCTTCCATTTCAAAACCTGCAGCCTACATTTCCCACAATGCAACTTAGCCACTGAACAACAGCAACACTGGAGGTAATTTATCAGATTACATGCAGCTTCTTCTGGAGCCACAGAAGGCTTTATACATATGCAGCAGTATTCCCCAACATCTGCAAACACACTTTAATGTTCAACTGAAAAGTATTGGATGGAATACACTGATGAAAGCACGATTATATTAAAACTGTGGCTAAAACAAGTTTACAAATGTGGAACTAATGTTGCAGATTTTAGAAAATGTCAAATAACTGTTAAATATGTGAAAGCTGCACAGACACAAAATAGCTGAGAGTGATAACAATTTAATGACAGTGCTGAGATCTGTTTCATTTCACATGAATTAATAACTACATTCGTTTAGTAACAGTTTAAGTCCTGCTATGGCAGGGAATACATTCACACAACTATCAGAGCTCTACAGAAACAAAGGACAGACTATTAATAAAGAGAACTTGAACCTAACTCGCACCTTTGCAATGACGCTGTCCCAGGTCAAAACGGTGAAAAGCTTGCGCAGTGGTTGCTTTGCTGCCAAAGCCAGAACCCGGATCAGGTCCTCGTCCTCTGGACTCCTCCCAACCACCAGAGACACGCAGGCCTGCCATGACTCCTAGAAAGTGCATTAGAATAGCCACACTGATTTTAATACCACGTTCCCCCCTGATCCCCTCATAGGTGACTGGCAGGTAGATTTACGCGGACTAAACAAACGCTTCTGGGGCGCCGTAGATCGCATGACGTTGTTGGAAGAAAGCTAAGCGGTCACAGAAACTTGGGTGAAGTGTAGCAGAGTGAGAAAGTTGTGACACCAAAGCACGACTAAGTTTTAATTAGAGAGAAGTGCGTTAAGATGCTCCCAACAATAAATAACTACGACTTCCTGTTTGAAACTTGCCTCCCTTCAAAATAAAACCTCAAATGGTTACTGTTGTAATTGAGATAATTACGGTGACAAATACCGCAGGTGCATGTTTGGCCACACATTATTTAACAAATGAACTAGTGTACCTGTTAACATTTCTGAAGTTTTCTCAAGGAGCAGTTTTGAGGAGAAAACTTTTCCTTACCTGTCCACTAACTGAAACAAACAGCGCTCATTTAACGTCTCTTAACATTTAGCTAACACTCGAGCTAGCTACAACGTTAACCTGCATAAGTCGGCTGACTACCATTTATCGTTTCACTCACTGTGTGGTAAAAGAGTAAAAAGGGTTTAAGACACGAAAGAATAAAAAATAAAGTGCTGAGTGAGGTAACAAACCTCTTCAAACGGGGCCTTGGTGAGACCAGCCTCCCAGTTCTTGTTGACAACTGCGGTTCCGACAGCATTGGGCTTTTTGGCTGAGCCCTTTTTAGCTGGCTTTGGTGGCATTTCCGCTCACTGACAATTATCAACATTAAGATATATATATTGTTAAAACTCTGGAAAAAGATGCAAAGTTGCCTTAGAATGTAAAAATCTAACTAGTTTAGTTAAAAACTCAAAGTTACTGGAGAGTTTGCCCGCGAGCGTTGGCCTGTTGCTTGTGTTGCCCCTGGCAACCGCAGGGCGATGAGTGTTCCTTCCTGTACACTTTCAAAACAAAAGCATTAAGGAGCGCACTGCGGTAGAACACATCAGAATAATAAGCTATAGTGGTGAGATATACACAGATCTACAGTAAAGCATTTATCAAGCATCAAATTATACGGGTTTAAACCGAATATTTTATTGTATGTAACTGTTCTGACAGATGTTGTTGTTGTTTATTTTCTCCACTAGATGGCAGTGACACCTCTGGGCTGTGAGGCTCCAGCATTATCCCCAAAATATGGCATTAGTTTACACAGTATTTCACTGTCACACATAAATTGTTAATATCAAATAATAAAGAGCATGCATTCCACGTGGTAGTAATCCATCAGTTGTAACCATTTGGCTTCCAAAAAGACTCCAACATACATAAACAACACGAAATCCCTCAAAAGTTTCATTACAGCAGCACTGTGGCCGACATTATGAAAGACAGCCGGCTTTATTTCAGTGCCAGGAGGAGATAAAATATGACCCAGAGCATCCCCAGAATGGAGATCTGGAACACACACACATTAGTATCATTTCATCTGTACAATGAATGATGAAACAGCTGTTCCACCACACGAGCCAAGTAACTAGAGAACACTTAGATAATAGCAACATTAATATAGAGCATCTCTATTTTTACTCAGATATACTGTATGAATATTGAGGGCAATTTAAATCTATTTTGAGAATAATGCAGAAAGTAAGGCACAGGAGATCAGCCTGGGTCTATTTAGAAAAAGAAGATTTTAAATGCTAATTATGTGAATCCTTACATGGAATAAATGTACGGTTATTACATTTGTGATTAGGAAGAGTGAAGTGTGAAAGAGTTCGTGGCTACTTCACCACTCCCACACACTCTCAGGGAACAGTTAAATGAGCTGCGATGTGTCTTTATGATGATAATTCGTATTCTTATTTAATGAGATCTGCAATTAAAATTCAGTTGCGTGATGGAAAAAGAGCATCAACAGTTGCTCTTTCAAGTTAAAGTGGTTGGATTAGCGTCTCAAGTTGCGGTTTGTTGCTTAATTCATCAAGGAAAGAATAAGCAGGAAAAACATGTTCAATGATCACGAAGCATTTCCTGTTTAACTTCGAGCTTCTGAGCAACTCAGGCGACATTTCAAAAGAAATCATCAGCAAGAAGAGACGTGCTTTTAACTGTTCCTGAGGGTCAAACTGGCTGCTTATTTGATGTCCTCCTGAAAAACGTGTCCTCGCACACACACTTTTCTTTCCACAATAAATTCTCTGTGCATGACAGAAGCTTCTTTGGTCTGAGCAAACTTTTACAGTCTCAGTGAGATCTATGAGCCATTTAAAAATGAATGACTTGGTACAGTGCGTACAATGGACCTCTGTTAACAGTGAATAAAGCAAGAAGCATTCCATAAATTCTGTGCCATGCCTCTTGCTTTATTCATCAGTGCTTATTATAAAGAATTTCATGCAGCACATCAGCACAGCAAGAGAATTACAACTAACAACCTGCATCCAGTGGCTCCCCATAAAAGGTCAAAAGTGAGACAACGCCCACTTGTCAGTCCAGAGGCAGCAGTGTCCTACAAAAGGTCACACACTGGCCAGATAAACAGTGTAGTGACACTTAAATAACGTTCCATCCACGCTGCTGCAAATAGCATAGCAACATCTCAAAATATCCACATGTTTTTTAGGAAGACACTGCCGTCGAACATGTGCATCATGTGTCTGTCGGGGATATTCAGTTTCATTCAACGTCAGTCGTAATGGTTTATTTCAGAATGTCATCCAGTGGACGCTTAGTTACTCATATAAATTAAGTTTATTTGGTGACTCAAATAAATGTCTCTTGCTCAACATCTTATGTAAAACCAATACAGGAGCTCATAACATACCTGAGCCACTAAAATAAATGATAAATTGAGACACCAAGTGCTCCGAAGAGGACGGCCAGTACTTCACACAGTGTTACACTCAGGACCGCGAGGTATGAACACATGCAGCATTTAGTTTTGAATCATGTGCTCATGAATTTGATGATGGGTGACATTTAAATATCAAGTTGATTACCAGTCAAGGTGTTGACTCAACTCTGTGGACATTGACTGGTTTCCTTGATCTTGCACTGAATTGCAGTCTTTTGAAAGAAATTCGTATTTTAGTCCCTTCTTATGTGTAAATATATCCAATTTAACACGACTACTAAGTATGCATATGCCTCAAAATGTGACTTTGCAGATGACCTATTTTGTAATAGAAAAAATGTTGTTGTTTTTTAGGCCTCTGCTGTATGCTAAGTTCTATAGTGACAAGCTGAAGCAGTTGGTATTCATGCTAGCTGCCCTGTTGGGTGTTTTTATTTGGGGACTAGCTAAATGGCGCGTTGAGCTAAATGCTAATGCAAGCATGCTAACACATGTAAATTGACAATCCAAACTTGTTGATATTAAGTAAGTAGAAGTATTAACTGTGTTCACACATTTTGTTTAGTGTGTTAGCATGCTAACATTTGAACAATTAAACCGAACATATCTGACTTTAAAGCAGCTAAAGGGAACGTACTTTTTGTTGATTCTGGCGGCTCCTCTGGACAAAAGCAGTATGACCACAACAGCCTTGTTGAAAGATTTTGATAGCGAGTGCATTTGATTAGGAAGCATGCAGCTTCTCTCCTCAGGCTCCTCAATTCATCCTAAAAACAGTTTAAATCTTATGACTTCTCCACCCCAATATGTGGGACAGGCATTAAAGGTGCAATATGTTTGAACTGGCCACAAGAAAATATGAAGCTCAAAGCAAAACGTGGAGTATCACCACAAAAAACTGCTTGATACGGCTTGTTAGAGCTATAGTTAGCTAGTTAGCTCAGTTAGCCATGCAAGTAGCGACCTGAATTAGGAGCTCAGAGCACCAGTGGAGTGTTCGTGTTTACACCACTAGCAACAGTTGTGGGCCTGGGCTAGCTGGTTAGCATGCTAACTTCATGAATGTCATAAAGTGATTCACATACTGTTGATAATTGTAGTTTGATTTTCAATATTATCAACAAAAATTCTTATATATTGCCCCTTTAAGAGTAACCCAGTCAGTCTTCTCACTGATGTTCCTGTAATCGCTTTATAACCAATTAAAGGTTTCTGGTAGTTTTTGATAAGATTCTACAATATCTTACGTTTAGTTTGTGTATCCAGATTAAGTCCAATAATGTATGTCTAAAGTGACACGCTGTGGTCTCTGTCCCTCAGCCTGTGTTATCATAACTCCTGTCACATTACCATGCAGCCTAAACACTGAGGTGTTTGAGTGCTACTTGGCAATGCAAAGTAGATTTAAAATTCAACTCACCAACACTGCATGTCGCCGGCTCCAATGGCAGCGGGAGGCGAGTGAAAGATTTGAATTTCAATACCCAGAAACCATGTGATATAACGTCAGTAAAGAGCAAGCAGCAAGCTCATGTTTACCAACCAGGCCAGGCCAACCTTCTGTGGATGGAGTCTTTATTCTCTGCTCTTTGGAAGTCAGTGTGTTGTGGTTTGTCACTGTGGATCAGGATCACTGCAGAAAGGCATTTCACGGCCTCCTTTTTGTTTTCTGGTTGAGCGTTACAGCTTCTCACACACATGTGATTGCCTGGGAACATCTTGTATATGAACTAAAAGAAAATATGAAATGCAAAGCAAAGAAAATGATGTTTACATAAACTGTTTACAAACAGTCGGAGGACAGATAGACGTATGTGGATCACAGAACAGCTGGTGTGACTTACACACACCCGTATCATGATCATCAGGTTTCCATCTTCCAAGAAAGAGGCTGCTCCAGTAGGTCAGGAGGAAACATGGAGTCAAGCCCAGCTCAGAACCAGGAACAAACAGGCCTATCCAGTGACTAGGACGGCCCGTGGGGATGGAGAGCGGACTCGAAGGTGGTAAACATCTGTAAGGCTGTCAAATCTACAGTATTTGCTGTGTAGGCAGTGTGCATGTGCGATCAGCGTGATTGACTGTGCAGCTGTGACAGGGAAGAACCCATTTCACAACATAGTGCTGCCACTGAAACCTGTGCGGGGTGAGATGAATCATGTTGACACTGAGAATCTCAAGTACCACCAAAGGATTCATGAGCTTCAAGCGAACGAGCTGCCAAGCCCATACAGTGCAGCTCAGGTTCTTTTGGTTGCAGCAGCGTGAAAAGGCCTTCAGTATTTTTCCATGAGGCTGGAGGCTAGATTGATTATGTGGGGGGTGTCCCTCGACAGGAGCGTTTGCTGCCTCTGCCTTTCTTCAGACAGCACAACAAGAACAAGAACAAGGATTTAGTATACTGTAAATATCACATTTTAAATGAGACTTATGAAGAAAGATCTGCATCAGGCTCAGTTGGCTGAATAACATAGCCTAGCATAGGTGTCAATATTTAATCTCTCATCAAATTATCAAGAGAATGTGAAAAACAGTTCTGATGTTACGACTTCTGAGCACTGTGTTGATCAAAGCTAGCATGCTAACTAGCTAGCCCCGACCCGTCCCAGTCCGAGCTCCTGTGCCAGCGGTGTAAACACCAACACTTGCCTGGTGCTACGAGCTCTCAGCCTGGACCGCTAGCTGCACGGCTAACTGAGCTAACTAGCTAATGGCCACTACAGTTAGCAGTTTGGCTAGTGACTTTCTTGAAGTCCTTTTCCCTGTCAAGAAATAGTTTGGTAGCCTACATAACTCCCTAAAAAGCCACTTGGTATTCCTGTACGCCACCTAGCTTTCCTCTGTGTCCAGTCTCTACAGCTACCAGTCTGCTAGCTTCCACTTCATATGTCATCTGAAGGACTTCTTCCTCTTTGTCCATGTTTGGCAGCAAAGTGAAAAACAGTCTGAACAGTCTTGCTACAGTTCAGACTACTCAATCAAAGCTATTTCTCTGGAAAATCATTTGGGTGGGATTTAGATGAAAGGTGCAATAAGAATAAGCCTCCTGTCGTATTCATATTCATAACGAGATAAGCGGCAGCATATGTAAGTAACCACTAACTGCTGCTAACTGTAGCTGCCCCAGCGACTCCACTAGCGCAGGAACGACTCGGTTAGCATGTTAACTTCGGCAGATATCTCTGCAACACAGTGCGTAGACATCGTAATGTCAATACTGATGTTTATTCTCATTCTGTTGATTATTTAGTTGATTTTTTTATGCTGACTTTTGTACATGTTGTCCCTCAAAAGAGTCTATATAACACATAATTATATATTAAATATGATACAGCAGTTAGATCTCTATGACACCATGACACTTGACATATAAAACTGTATAGTATACTAGTATACTGGTGAATCTCCACAGACAGATGTTCAGTGTTGTGCAAGTTTATGGGCTTTACAAAGCAAACTTGTACTGCTGACCCACATGAGCACAGCAGGGGAAAGAGATCAGGCGGTGACAGCGAGTAAATGATCACTGGTGCTTTGTCCCTTCACAATGAGGATCATGTGCCTCTCTCATTAACCTACTGTACCCACGTCACCCTGTTCACTCGTCCATGTGAATGAGGTGACTGTGTAATTGGTCAAACTTTAACGCAATCAACATAAAGTAGCACAGCGTCAGGGAATCGTCTTACTTTCTTCAGCCTCAGACGATGCATTTACAAAGATAAGAGGCCCGACGTGGAGAATAAGGTCAGGAGCACAAAGTGATTACTGCAAATGTCCCACACAAGTGTCACAATCTAGTTAATCTGAATCTCACTTGTATAACACACCGACACAGGCTCGCAAAATCACTATAGAGACGCCTCCATTAAAGACGGCGAGAGAAATGTCACACGGACGCAACACAAGCAGCTGATGTGGTTGTAGAAACTGCTGAAGCAGCACATGTGCACCAGCTGTGCAACTTATGTTCGATGTTTCTTCAGAGACCAAGAGGAGCAGATAAAATATTAAACTATGTAGTTTTGGGGAAAAGACTTGAATCAGAGTAGAAACACCTTCACTGGCTGATTTTCTAATGCCTAAACAGTCTAAACTCGTTGTTCGTGGCGGACCCTGCCACCTTTCTAACTTCAAACAGTGTTCTGGGGACCATGTTTTACTCTGAGAACAGCTTGTGTATTCAGTTTTGAAAAAATATATGTATTATAACCTCATTAATACTGTAAACATTAAAATTCTGAGTTTAAATTTCTTCTCCAATAAGACATAGTGCCCCTTTAATACTGTGAGTGTAAGGACTCACACAATCAGATGATGCAGTCAGTGAATCATTGATTACCAAAGTTTGTTCATTTCTATAAATTTAGCCTAATAAGCAACATGAGCTGCTGTACAGAGGCTGCTGGTGGCTTATGTGCCGTCAAGCTAAAAATTCTTGTCATACGAGCCACGACCGCGCATAACAAATGCATCACATTCTTGTAACGCTCTGGTTGTGCCTGCTCTGTTTAAAAGAGCTGCATTGTCCCACTGCTGCTGCCCACTCCAGGCTCAGCGTGCCTGGTCATGGCTCCAGAATATGCACGGTCATGTTCTGTGAGCGCTGAACAAATAATTCTAACGCACCCCGAAACAAACTGCACAGACTCAAGTGTCAAATAAGGTTTACATTTTTTATTGTCCAACAGACAAAACCTAGTTTCCTTCAACAGGAAGTTTGTTTCAAATTTCATTAAAAAAAGAGAAAAGAAAAGAAAAAAAAAACTGTAGGAAATTCACCAAAAATAACAAATTACCAGCTGGACCTCCAGAACTTTGTTTGCACGTCCCGTTTAACAAAACTACGTAAAAACGAATAAGCTGTTACAATCCTTTTTATTATTCTATTAATTCTGTGTCTTTGGGGGGGGAGAGGGGATATAAAAATAAAAATGCAGTAAAACATTTACACTAAAACGTACACGTAGCTGTGATCCAAGTGAAAAAGACATTTAAGGCATCCACATCGCCCCTATTGTGAGAAGCCCCACACCGAGACAGCAGCATCTTCACAGGACATTCAGTCATACAAAACATCCACAGCCCTAAATACAGCATCATACAACTAGCTACATATGGCCCCCAGAGACTCAGATTCAGTCTCCTGTTCAAGCCGAAGTGTGTTTACTGCTGCTGAACACATTCAATGTATCTGGAAACGCACAGATGCATCAACAAAGTGGCTCGTGTCTTTAACTTTAAAGTGTACCCACAGTATGTCCCTCTCAAACAGAGTTTTACATTCATCTGAGAAATGTACAATTTCTAAATGTGTTTGAGCAACAAATGCTCTGATTAGAAAAAAAAGAAAAAACAACACCCAGAATATTACAATTTTGCCGATTAAAAAAGAAAATAACTTTCAGAAACACTGAAGCAAATCTAAGGCCTGTCAGGCTCATTCATGCACAAGCTTTTAACCTCATATCCCAAGTTCCAAACTGAACCGACTGGCTGCTAATAGTCGAACTGACAAACTGTTGTACAAAAACACTGTAGAAAATATGACACCACTGGAGTGTCATTTACATTTGGGCAGAAGTGCGTTTACCCACAGGAAACCCGATATCCCACTCTGATCCTCCCATAGTTCAGCACTCCTCGATCACAGTACCAGCCGCGGAGGAGTACAATTTTTTCTTGACGAGCCGGAAACCAGGACTCAGTTTGAGTACGTGCCTGAAAGTCGGGGCAAAGCAGGTCCCCATGAAAAGGAAGTCCCGTAGGCTGGGCCAGGCGGTGCCATCCTGCTTGAACACTAGAGTCAGTTCAAACGTGGGCACCACGGTGGCATCGTACACGATGCGCTCCAGCCGCTTGCAGCCCTTCTCCAGCTCCAGGTGGACGTAGAGGACGCAGCCGCGCAGGCCGCAGGGCTCGCAGGAAGCCAGGCGCAGGACTTCTCGAGCGATTCTCCGCGTGAGCTTCTCTGGTACCAGCACAGAGGAGCAGTGCAGCGTCGTCTTTTTGGCTCGTGACAGGCAGTTTTCGAACATCTTGGCCAGCTGGTGACAGGTTCTGTCCTCATTGACGTCTACATTCCTCTGAGGCTCGGCCAAGCAGTGATCCCAGAAATCCAGTTCTGGGAAAACAAAAAGTTCAACATTTAAGTACCAGATTCAGCTTTTCTTCTTTTTAAATAAAAACATGCCAACTGCAAGACAAGAAATGTTTTTTTTTCCAAAATGCAAACATGCATAAAATCACAACAGAGTTGTTCTCTAGTTTTGACCTACAAATCAGCTTTTGCATCTAATGTTTGCAGCATGTGAACGCTCCCACGAAAGATACACATCTGATAGATTGTCACAATGTCTAAAACCTTAACACAGCACTCAACCTGATCACAATTTAGGATTTGCAACACAATAATCAAGCCTAGAACAGAAAGGAGAGCATGTCAGATTTGCCATTACAGGCAGGCTGCTGTTGTGTCGACCAGGCTGAAGGATGACTTCATCCTCTGTTGACTTCCCTCTCCTCCTCCCCTCCCTCCCCTGCTGCAGCCATGCACCACACAGGGGATAAACAAGCACACAACTGGAAGTATCCAGCAACTAGCAGCTTATCTACACAAAGAAAAACACAAAAAACACACAGACAGAATCAGCCAGTGCACGCTTACCCTTCTCAATGCAAGCCTGGTCATATCTTCGGTCGACCAGTTCTGAGATGCACTCGCTGCTTTTGGTCTTCAAAGTGCTTGTGGCAACCATGGTGACAGTCTTGATTTGTCCAGGAGTGGGCTGCTTTCCTGTGGATTTAGCGAGGCTGCCTGAAAAACGACGTCAGAAGAAGAAGCAGAAGAAGAAGAAGAAGAAGAAGAAACGTCAGTCCAACAGTCGAAGCGAATTGCTTTTAGCTCTATAAGAGACAGGTGGCTCCTCACTCAGGTGTCCACATTAACATGTAAACGCTTTAAAACTGTCAAAATGTTAGCTAACAATTAGCAAGGCAGCTCCCCCACACACACACTACAGAAGTTCACCTGGCTGTGCGACTTCAATTCTAGCTAACAACCATCTGACAACCATCAACAGTCGAAATAAAACAACTCACCTTAATTATTATTAAGTGCACACTGTCTCGGCTTCACGGGTCTCTCATTAATAAAGTCTCACGCCGCTTCTTCTCCCACACCGACAGACACACAGACACACACACACACTGCAGCGGACACAAACTTCTCAGCATTATTTTATACACTCCCCCTGCCCAACTGACCCGAGGGCTCGACCAATCAGAGCGCGCCTCGCGACGCCCAGCGCAGGTTTTCCCTGATTGGCTGTGAAATGGAGTCAGAATTAAAAGATTGACCAATACCTGCCGAGGGGGAAACTCGTGTTGCTACACAGCCAGCAGGCTGAACCCTGCGGGGTGAGGTGAGGTGTGATGAAGGCACTCTGTAGGTTAATCCACCTTTTTATATACTTTATAATATAACAGCGTCAAGTTTATGAAAACTCAGCCAACAAGGGAAAACACAGACAACTTTTTAAGTTTTCTAAAACAGCGTAATGTAACTTTTCTCCCTAAAATAGATTCAAAATCATGTTTTTGGTTACATGAAATACAGAATGACAAATGGCATCACTTCAGCTTAAATGTGTGTTATTTAACAATAACGTTCTGACATTTTGATGGCCAACAAAATATTTTAATCGTCCCTAACAAAGCAAACTAAGCGACTAATAGTTTATGCTAAGCTGAAAGAAATGATTTTTTTTTTTTACAACATTCAACAACTACATGTTTTACAAGGCCTTTGTACAGTGCTAAGGAAATAATTTTCTTTTTTTCCTTTATTAAAATGATGATTGTTTTTTTACAGCCAGGTGTTGTAGCAGATACCAACACCGTACCACATTTTATTTATTCCAATTTTAAAGGTGCAATGTAAGAATTAGCCACCTGAGAAATTCAAAATCAAAACAAACAGGGGGCAACATATCACTGCTACCCACTAACTGCTACTGCCAGCTGCTGTTAGCCCAGTTAGCCATTCAGCTAGTGAGATCTTGGAGCGCCATGGGAGTGTTGGCGTTTACACCTCTAGCTAGTTAGTCGAGCTAGCTGCACAGCTTAGCGAGCTAACAGTAGCTAAAGTCTTGGAAGCATTAGCTTAATATGGTTAGCGGTTACTCTGGTGATATACGACTCCTATTTGTTGAAGCATGAATTCAACAGGTGGACATAGACATTCTTACATGTTGCACCTTTAAGTGACATTTTAAATGCAGGTCTTTTACTTGTAACAGAATATTTTCACAGTGTGCTTTAAGTGCTTCTGGATATTTCCCCCAGCACAGGAGCTGACACGTTCAAATGCGGCGCTACCCTTGAAATAAGAGGCAGAAGTATGACTGTGGAGCTGTTTGGCCCGGTCTCAGGAGCTTTGCTGTGGAATCCTAACAGGCCGATCCAGCAGGGTCCAGCGATCTGCTGCAAAATGAAGCATTATTAGTGGTTGTACCCGCGGCGGATGAATGAGCGGCTTCCACCTCTGACATGAAATTATGTGCAAAATAAGCAAAACAGTCTTCCAGATTCTCTCAAACTAATCAAAGCAGATATCTGTGGCTTATCCCGTGGTCCAGTCTGTAAGGAAGGAGGACGTTTACTGAGCCAACATGTCTCACCTTACTGTATTAGTGTGTGTGTGTGTGTGTACATTTGGCAGATAAAACACTGAGCGCAGTTGTTTGGCTTATCAGCAGTTTATCCCTCATCATACAGTCTCAACAGAAAAATTTCTCCCATGCAGTAACTGGATCTGACCCCCTTACCCACCAGCAGCTCTGCTGGTTAAAGGGTAATGGAAGCCAATGGACGAGAGAGTGAGAGAGGGAGAGTTTTCCTCCAGTCACATGGGGAGAACTAGATCTGCCTCAGACACAAGTCACATGCTTCAGCTAGCGTTACTGCCTTTGTGGATGCGGGCATATACTTGTGCAAAGTGCGTGCCGAGCAATGCTTTTGTTTAAGTTGTGTGCAGAAGACTTTGACATCGGCAGGAGATCAAATGGAGCATTTAGGCTGTCTGGTGTTTGACCTGACCTGAATACTTAGAACTGATAATAAAGGAATATTTGATTATGTGTCAACTGCAGAAAAACAAGAGGCCAGTAAACCAGGAGTTAAAGGTGCACTGTGCAGTTTTGGAGAAGAAATTCAAATTCACAATCTTTATTTACAACATTAATGAGGTAATAATACAAACTCAGATATGTATTTCCTTAACAAGCTGTTCTCAGAGGAAAATAAATTCCCAAGAAAACACTGCATGAAGCTGGAAAGATGGCAGGGTCCGCCACATATCAGCAATGTAAAACAGTATGAAGTGTTGTTCTTTAAGGTCAGTTTGTCGATTTTGTTTGGTTATTTAATTTGTTTAGGCATAAATAAATTGATTTCTTGCCCAGAAACTACACTGAGCACCTTTAGGACCTCAGTCTCAAAGTGCAGAGCATCAGCTGTGATTATGACAGCCGCGTTAACGAGGTTCTGACCTGAATTTATGTCGGATAGTCAAGGTCACCGTGTTGCTGAGTGAGCTT
The DNA here is from genome assembly GCA_903131615.1 of Diplodus sargus. Lineage (NCBI taxonomy): Eukaryota > Metazoa > Chordata > Actinopteri > Spariformes > Sparidae > Diplodus > Diplodus sargus. The sequence goes on along the minus strand of CAEMYA010000149.1, from coordinate 1,007,929 downwards.
TCGTTCAGACCCAGTAGCCCACATTGTACACTGTAAAAACCAACATAAAAAAACTTAACAAGCAGCCAGAAATACGCTCGTTAAGCAATTGAAACGAGGTCTCTGCATGCAGGGTGAGTTGTAAATAGTATCAGATGGAATATTTGTATGATAAGAATAGAAACCTACAATCTTTAGAGACATTTTTAATCCGAGGAGAAAGATCTTTATGCCTATCCCTTTAACTTTTGTGCAGGCTGATCCGTCTGCAGCGGTCCCGTCACACTGGCTTGATAAAAAGATGTTTCCCTACTTTATAAAAGCTAAATGAATCTTCCTCTTTTGCAGTGACAATAAAAGCTGAAGGGCAGAGCTCGGGGAACGTGAAGCCCCTCTGCTGTCTGACCTTCACCTCCTGTTGGTAAGTCGAGACAACCAAAATCTGCTTGTGAATTTGCTCCATGTGTCAACGCCTGTTTCCCTGAATGAAGCAAAAGATGAAACGTGTTGTGTGTCGGGTTACTAATCCTTCGCGGTGCAGATCAACATTCTGTTATCCCCCGTCAAGACCCCCGGTATGCCGGCCTGACAGTGAAACGTGCTCCATGTCTCCCCCTCCTCCCGCCCCCATGAAATTTAACAACAGCAGCCTTTTTGATGAGTTGCACTTCTCTATCTCTGGTGATAACAAGTTGCATGTGCAGAAGTGTTCCTCGTGCGTATCACAGACTTGCTGGTCTTGCACACAGCTGACATTTAAAAAGTAGGTTCTCTCAAGTGAAAAGGTGGAAAAAATCAATTATAACATTTAGTATTTGTTAGAGGCAGCAGACAGAATATTCACCATTTACACTCTTGTTAACTGTAATATATATTGTGTTGCATTGCTTTTTTTTGTTCTGACAGTTGTAGCTATTGTTTAATGCAACTTATGAGGAGGAGCATAACTTGACTGCTAACATGAAGGAAACCCTGCAGACAGCCGACTGTAATGCATGTTTACCGTCACCTGCAGCCAGCGGTGCAACAGAACTGAGTGCATGTATTCAGCTGAACTCGTGTTGTTTGTGCTGCTTCTGAGTTACATTTTTAATGTTGTCAGCTAAAGATGAGCACATGTTGCACCTGTTAGAATACTTTCATGTTAATTATTTTGCTCTAGCGACATTTTGAAATACATGACTTTGATAAAGGATCCGAATGCTTCTTCCACTGCTGCTGCTAAATGAGAAAGCTGTGTTTAATTTTGGCACAAATGAGCAACATGAGGCGGTGGAACAGACCGAAGCTGCCGGACTGTATGTGAGAAACACAACGGCTGCAGTGAGAGACATTTTCTCTGCATGTTCTCTGCAACCACATCTCTCATCTTCTTGTCTAATTGGGTAAATTACAAAAGAAGCAAACAGGAAATGCGCAGTAGCTACATCTGTTGTGCTCATTATTGTGTCGCATAGGAATTGGAGACAATTGGAGGATCCTCTTTCTGATGAAATCTTCAGCTAAGCCGAGTTATCTTCTCCTGCGGGGGCAATTTCCATCGTGCTAAAATGGTAAGTTTGACTGCCGTGCTGCCAACATTACAGATTTAGAGATTTAATATGTGGAAATGACCTCTGTTGGGTCTCTGAAGCGCGCAGGAGACGGCTGCCTCTCAGACGCAAAACTCAGCAAGACTTCTTTCTGGAACAACTAAATTGTGTTGAAATGACGTGCAAACACTGAAAAAAATGGGTTCAAACTGACCTATTGTGAAGTCAATAACAGCCCCCACGCAATACTGGGTTAATTTTTAACAATGCATATTGATTCCCCGTGTGACAGAGGAGTCTGGCCTAAAGAGGGAGACTGACTGCTGTGAGCTGGAGAGAAGCTGAAGCAGCCTGGCGTTACACGCTGGACGTCACTCAGGCCCTGCTGCTGCTGCTGCTGCTGCTGCTGGTGCATTATGGGGGAGTGTGATGGGCCCTCTGCCAATCTGCTCACTGTCTCTTTGAGGGAAATGTGCCCACAGTCGAGAGCCGCTGCCCAGTCTCAGCTTACAGGCTGCAAGAGACAGAGCCTGAAAACCCTGAGCGTGTGAATCGATTCAAAATGGAGGTCAGGGCTACAAAATGGCCAAAGTCATTCGATTTTATACCTTGAAATTGAATTAGTTCCATATAAAACCACCCTGTAAAGATCTGGAGACGGCGGTTAGATGTGGATGTGTCCTGCACTGTGTGGATGCTGTTAATAGGATCAAGCAGCAGACTGACTGAGTGTGATTCTGGTTCTGGTTTTCTAAATCTCACTCTGTCATCAATAAACACCAGCTTCTGAACTGTGGGACGAACAGGGTGAGCTGTCTGTGTCCGGACTGTGAGCGCCCTCTAGTGGTGAGTCACTGAACTGGACCCAGTGTTGGTGACACAGTTTACATGCTGAACACTCAGTTACAATGAATGTTTTAGTCCAGTGTCACTCACTGTGAATACTGACTGAATTATGGAAGCAAATTTCTGACAAAAAGATCAAAACTCAGTCTCAACAATCCATGTTAAGTCATGATCATGAAATAAGAAGTCAGAAATTAGAAGAAACAAGCTGTAATGAAAAGTCATAATGGTGAGATGAAAAATATAAATTATTGATATAAAATTGAAATCATGAGACTTAAGTCGACATTTTGAGATAAAGTCGTGATTATGAGACACAAAGTTACGATAATGAGCTTAAAAGACGACATTTGTAGATAAAGAAAATAATAATTATGAGATTAAAGTCAAAATAATGAAATAAAAAGTCAAAATTACGAGATAAAAGGTCACAATTGCGAGATAAACATTTTTAATTATGAGGTGAAAGTCAAAATTATGAGATAAAAAGTTTAAATTATCGATATTAAATGGAAATTATGAGACAAAAGTTGACCTTTTGAGATAAAGTCATTAGCTACAAAGATGAAAATATATATATACATACACAAATTTGTATATAAAGAAAATAATAATTATGAGATAAAAAATGTTATTATGAGATTAAAAATTTTAATTATGAGATAAAAATGTAAATTATTAAATATAAAGTTGACATTTTGAGATAAAGTCATGATTATGAGATACAAAGTTATGATAATGAGCTGCAAAGACGAAATTTGTAGATAAAGAAAATAATAATTATGAGATTAAAGTCAAAATTATAAAATAAAAAATGTAAATTATGAGATTGAAGTTGACATTTTGAGATTAAGTCACAATCATGAGATATAAAATTTTAAATTATGAGATGAAAAGTTTAAATTATCAACATCAAATTGAAATGATGAGATAAAAATTGACATTTTGAGATAAAGTCATGATTATGAGGCAGATGATAATGAGCTACAAAGATGAAATTTGTATATAAAGGAAATAATAATTTTTGAGATACAAACTTTTCATACATTTTGTTTCTAACTTGCGTAAATTGACTTCCATAAATACAAGTGACAGATGTTTGAACTAAACCATCATGTTATTAGTTTGGATAACTATTAAGAGAAGATTTATTTCAAGTCACTCAACATGTGTGATGTTAAACCGAACTTTGATGAACTGAAAACGCACAACAAGATCATTTTCTCGTGATTTATTGAGGAAACTGAGGTGAACAACAAAAACAATTCCAGCCGTTAAGCAGTTCCAGTGTCGTTGTGCTTGAATGAATAGTTACTGAGAAAAGGAGACACACAACATCACCTGCAGACGCACACACAAACATGTCCGCTGGAGGAGCCTGCTGGAATATTAAAGCAACATTATGAAGATAGTTTATGTGAAAATAATAGTTGTCATAGCGACAGTGAGAACGGTGTGTCTGACGCTCCCACGCTGGGTCGCGCACCACGTAACTTTCTTTCTCACTCATAACTTGACTCATTGCTAAATACTGCCGTTAGCTAGTTAGCTAGTTAGCTCAGTTAGCCATGCAGCTTGTGGATTCTGCCCAGCACCAAACAATGTTTTGTCAAGCATTTGCTGTACTTAGCAAAATTAGCAAACTTGCTAGTTTTTGAATACAAGTGATGTCATCAGACCAAATGTCGTGACTCGCTGTATTTATACCAATTCTTGCATAATGTTGCTTTAACTTCCTCCTCTCAAAGACAGCACTAAAATACATATAAAAGAGTTCTTGGTGACATTATAATCTACAAGTTCAAACCCAAAGCATAATCGTAAAACTATGAAATGAATTACATCAAATATGCGACAGATCTGAGGTCAGTGCACTGTACAGAGAACATGTTCTGTGGTCCAACATGCAGAACGAAATATGCTATGCAGCTTCATTTAGGTTTGTCTTAGTCAACAATATACTCAAAATAAGTTTTTATCTTCTAGCGATTTACATCCTTTAGCTGTTTAACTGCCTTCAGCACACAGAGTCATACATTAAAAAAACACCTGCCTCATAAATTCTCTCACAAAATCCACAGAAATTGAAATAAAAATCAACAGCTAAACGTTTCCTCCAGACCACCGGTGTGTGGGCGACAGATGTGACTCATCCGCTGGCCGGTGTGGATGTTGCTGCCCTTCTCTTTATCTCGCAGCCGCTGAAACACACACAACAACAACAGATCAAACCACATCTGTGAGATACCGTCAGGACAAATGATCATGAATAACGCTCTTAATGTGGCTGTGAGGGGGTCGTTTCTTCAGATTTTCTGTTTTGAATGGAGCTGTTTTTGATATAAAGATTCAGTAACAAGGTCAGAGTTTATTTGTGTGGAGCGGGGCGTATAAGAGTACCAGGTTTTGCAGTCGGAGAGGAATTTGTAAAGTTATAATTCAGTCGTCTGCAACAACATAAACATGTTCTTCCTCGGCAGAATTCCTAAAGCATGACTCCATTTCCCCTGAAGCTCACAGCCGGGCCAGCTAGACCTGATTGTATTAAGGAAGGAAGGCAGGACATAGTGCCCAGATTTCTTTTTTTTTTACATTTTTGTTGAAGGGTGGGGTCCTGGGATATAGAGTCTGTGTACAGAAACACAAATGACACATGTGGATGTGCTCATGCATTCACCTCACCAACAAACGCGCCCGCCTCGTCTGGGCTGCACTGACATTTACTGGCTGCACAATAGCTCCTGTCCAAAATAATCTGTGTTTATGTTAGGAAGTCCCTATCTTTCAGGCCCTGCTGCTTGTTCGAGGGCGGGGGCGCGAAATCACAGGAAACACCTTCTGTTGCCCAGCAAAGCCCCAAAAGCCCATACAGTACAATGAGATATTAAAAGCTTGTTACTTCCCTGGAATAATTGCAAGTCCGTGTCTGGAGAAACAGCTTGACCGAGTGATGGAAGAACGCACAAACAGAAGGAGCTTGGAAAGGAAATCTCGCAGGAAATAGAAGGCAGGCAGCTCACCATTCTCTTCTCCGCCTGATGACTTCACTCCGAGGAGCATGACACCGTCTTTGGAGTTCTCGGGCCGGCTCTGGAAAGATGCACTGTGGGAGCAGAGAGAGGAAGAGATGAAGTCTTAAGCTGTTCACACGCTGACTTAATACAGTTCATAACTACAAGGTTCAAACTTACTTCTCAGTTCCAGTGTCGATGGTTTCTGTTGTATGGAAGATCGAAAAAAAGACATTTTCATCAAAAAGACAGTACAAAATGTTTTTAAACGTGCAAAATATAAGAATTCTAGTTTAAAACACACAAAAATGAATTAAAAGTATCAACAGAATGTAAAAAAACCCCATCAGTTCTCATATTATGACAAAGACATCTAAACATTAATATAGGCCGTCTTTTACATGGTGCTATCTGTTTGTATACACACCTGTGTGGTCGTGGATCTTCTTGTATTTGAATTTGAGGATGATGGCAGCAGCAGCTAGAACCAGGCAAACCGGCAACAGGATCCACCACAGCCTTTTGTCTGAAGGAAACACGGGAGGAAACAGTTTCAGACAGATTCATCTCCAACCAAATGGCAGAGCAGAAGCTACCTGTTTTGTTAGCCCGGCACTGTAGCGCAATGGTTATATTTCAGATTATTTATTTATTTATTTACAGATTTTGATTAAATACAGAGAGATGATAAGTGGTTGTGATGTTGTTGTAACGGTTTTCATGTAGGATTTGTAGCGACAGTAGCGGCAAAGCTAAAGGGATAGCATGTCCATCAGTCGCTTCGCCTCATTGGTCCAGACTGAAAGACCTCAACGACGACAGGTAACCATTATTTTTCACAGACATTCCTCATCTAGCGCCATCATCTGGTGAAAAGGCTGTTCATTTCACTATGACCCATACATACCAAGCTGATGTCATTCCCATGAGCCTCAGCTGATGTGTAGACTAGAAAAAACTAGCATGCTAACACGCTAAACTAAGATGGTGAGCCTGGTAAATAAATAAAAAAGCATGACTGCGTTGTCGGTGTGAGGCCGTTAGCATGGTGGCGTTAGCCTTTAGCTCAAAGCGGCGCTCACAGAGCATGGCTTCCTCCACCACTTATCGCGGCGATGCTAGCAAGCTAGTGAGCAGTTAGCTCATGTGCAAACATTGTGTAATTAAACAACCTGCAAACTCTTTTTCCCTACAGTGGACGACATTTCGCTGAGCAGTACAGTGTTTTTATTCTGTCTTATAAAACCACTCCGTGCTCCCAGTTTTGAACCACTAGCTGCACGGCTAACTGAGCTAACTTGCTAATGGCAACTACAGTTAGCAGCCACTCAGAAGTGTGAAGTATGAATGTATCATGGTTTGCGGGTTGTGACTGGCGGCTGTTTTACCTGATTTGGGGGGCCCTTTATCTTTATCACCACTGCCAGTCTGAGGATCTTTGAAAACAACATTTTCATGATTAGCTTCCTGCGCAGCTGCTCAGTTTGATTACACATGATTTATGATTTGATATGGTTGCATTCATGCTTCATTCACGGCTTCATGTGCACCGCAGGGCGACTAACCAGCACCTTTAGCGTTTTCATCCGGTTGCGCTGGCTGCCCGCTGACTGCAGGTGTTACTGTCATTTAGAAACAGATGAAGGACTTACTTAAATTAATTCATACAGTCTGTTGGCATCACATTATATTCATGAATTTAAAGGCATAAATATAATAGAAATGTAGTGTGTGAACTGTACCTGTGGACAGATCAGATGCACCTGTGAAAAACACACATCAAACTTGTTCTTGAATGTAACTTCTCATCAACTACTTTTTAAAAAACATGATTTTGAGATGATTGCAGAAACAATAAGTTATGTTTTTCATTTGGTACATACCTGCTTTTGTGGCTGTGTCTTTTGGTTTTTCAGTGCTCTCATCTGGTCATAGAAAAGACAAAACAAAACCAAAACAAGTTTAAATATAAATTTAAAGGTTCACGTGTGGCATTTATTGCAACCTTGACATACCAATCACCTCACCAGAACAGAATATCTGCATCTTTAAATACAGCTTGGCCACACTTTGCTTTCATACCCGTAAAACTCATAACTTGTGTACTGAATCGGTTCTTACCTTGGTTCACATCAGTCTTGTTTGTCTCGGCCTCAGGTATGGTCTCAACCTGCCCTCCTGAGTTTGGAGCTTGTGTGGTGTCGGAGTTATTTGTTGAAACTGACAGGCAAAAAACAAAAACGTTACGATGACGAGCTGATCTCACACAGATAAACCCAGTGGTGCTCGACCACGCCACCATTAGGCCAGCTGTGCAAAATTGGATACAAACAATCACTTAAAAATATAATTAATAAATAACTTTTACGGTCTGTATTCGGAGCATCAGAAGGTCTCACGCTCTCATCGTCAGTCCTCCCACGCTCAGGTTTTTCTGCAGGAAGACAGGATCTTTTTCAGGAACATTTTCAACGAGATCTATTGCAACTGAATCCTCTGAACTTTCTAACACTAACCGCTCACAGGAGCTTGGCCGGTGGCAGAAGGAGTCATTGGAGGTACAGGTTCTGATCTTGGTGCTGATGGTACAACTGTTGGTGCTGCGTTGTCTTTCTGGGCTTGTGCTGGTGTTGCTGCTGCTGCTGTTGCGTTGTCTTTTTGGGCTTGTGTTGCGGCTGCTGAAGCTGTTGGAGATTGTGTTGCGGCTGCTGGTGCTGTTGGAGATTGTGTTGCAGCTGCTGCTACTGTTGGAGCTTGTGTTGCTGCTGCTGCTGATTCTTTTGGGAGCTCTGGTGCTAGACAAAAAAGAGACATAAGATCTGTAGATCACTTTGACCCTCCTGAGTTCCCACTGAGATGTTTGCATTGACTTTAACCTGAGTATTTAAAGTCATTTAAAAGAGTACTTTTGGTTAGTACAGTTATTTCAGTGTGTCCTGACCAGATAAACGGGCATATGCAAGAAGTCGCAGCCTATTATGACCCATAATTAGGTTCCTTGTTAGGTGGCAAAGTAATCGTGACGGGAGCAAAGGAGGAAGTCGAGGTCTGCATATGGACGAGGTGGGCTGGATGGATCCGTCTAACACTCCTTTAGCTAGCCTTTAGCATATGTAATCAACTTGGTCCCTTTCCTTTCCTGAACCTAACCTCATTCAGTGGGCTTTTGTCGTTCTGGGAGTCACTGAGGTATGAGGACGTGTTAGCTTGACTTAGAGGAGAGCGACACAATCTATGACTCTAAATAATATAAGGCTATAACAAAGAGATAACAACATTTTTGTCCCAGTCTCTGAAAAAGCTTATTAAAAACGTTTGAACACGTTTGATGTTTATTGTGTGCTCCTGTAAAATGTAGGTGCCAGACAACCTGCAGGAACTAAACAAAGAAAGCCAGGAGTTAAAGTCAGCTGTTTCTTTGTGCTAAGCTAGGCTAAGCTAAGCCAAGCTAACTGGCTACTGTTATACAGTCACTTCTGGGTATGACAGCGGTGTTGATCTTCTCATTTCAGGCTCCATCAGGAAGCCAATAAGTGTATTTTCCAAAACGTAGATAGAACTTTAGCTCTAATGCTCTGAATGAATACACATGTTCAGGTTACATTTGTGTTTCTGATGATGTTACTGGTGGGCTGGTTCTGTTACCTGCTTGAGCTGATTCATCCGATGACACTGTAAAACAGAAACACAGCAGTTTGACACAGTTTTCTGGTTACACATGTGTAATTCAGGAATTCAGAGTGCTGGCATCAGGAAAACACCAGATTCAGTTTGTCTTATGACCCATAATTAGGTTCCTTGTTGGGTAGCAAAGTAATCGTGACGGGAGCAAAGGAGGAAGTCGAGGTCTGCATATGGACGAGGTTGGGCTGGATGGATCCGTCTAACACTCCTTTAGCTAACCTTTAGCATATGTAATCAACTTGGTCCCTTTCCTTTCCTGAACCTAACCAGGTATGTGTGGTGCCTTAAACTAACCAAAGTGAAACCTTCTCACAACATGAGATTATGGAGGTCCGGTACCACACAGGTCCACTGGGCCTGTCGCTGGTACTCTCATTCAGTGGGCTTTTGTCGTTCTGGGAGTCACTGAGGTATGAGGACATGTTAGCTTGACTTAGAGGAGAGCGACACAATCTATAACTATAACTCTAAATAATATAAGGCTATAACAAAGAGAAAACATCTTTGTCCCAGTGTCTGAAAAAGCTTATAAAAAACGTTTGAACACGTTTGATGTTTATTGTGTGCTCCTGTAAAATGTAGGTGCCAGACAACCTGCAGGAACTAAACAAAGAAAGCCAGGAGTTAAACTCAGCTCTTTATTTGTGCTAAGCTAGGCTAAGCTAAGCCAAGCTAACAGGCTACTGTTATACAGTCACTTCTGGGTATGACAGCGGTGTTGATCTTCTCATTTCAGGCTCCATCAGGAAGCCAATAAGTCTATTTTCCAAAACGTCTATAGAAGTTTAGCTCTAATGCTCTGAATGAAGACACATGTTCGGGTTAGCGTGTCAGATGATGTTATTGGTGGGCTGGTTTTGTTACCTGCTTGAGCTGATTCATCCGATGACACTGTAAAGCAGAAACACAGCAGTTTGACACAGTTTTCTGGTTACACATGTGTAATTCAGGAATTCAGAGTGCTGGCATCAGGAAAACACCAGATTCAGTTTGTCTATGTAAAACATTTCCTCTGACTCTATTTTAGGTTCAGAGTTGCATTTTTGCATCATTCCTGTTTGGCAGGGCTTTAAAGGCCGATGTGTGAGAAAAAGGCATGCCCTTGCCCCGAGTGTCAGACTGACGATGACGAGTCAAGACGGCGTTGGAGGCCGCGGCGCGTTGAAGTGGATATCCTCTGCAGGTTGAAGCTGCATCCTGTCCCAGACTAACTATTGTTGTCCCCTGACCTGAGCAGCCCGGCTTCCTGTCTTCACCGCTGTCAGCCATGATGCTATCAAACATACTTCACACCAGAGCAGACACTGACTGTGGACTGCAGGCCGCATGCTGCTGCGTCTGACTTCATGAGGCTCAGTGAGGAAAGCCAGCGTGTAGAGGAAGATGTGTCTCAAGTCCTCACAGTCAGATTTCAGATTTCAGAGTTAAATCAAGTCCCTTTGAGTAATTTGACCTCCAACTAAGATCTTGAAGCAAATGTCCGGCACAGATCTCAAGTACCTTAATGAAAGACGAACCCAAGTCTCAAGTATTTTGGGTCAAGTCCAAGTAAGACAAGTGATTTTAAAACTCAAAACAATCCTCAAATCTCAAGTCCTTTTAAAGTCCTTTGAGACAAGTCGGAGTCAAGTTTTGAAGCAAATCTGTCAAATATCCCAAATACTTTAATGAAAGACAAACACAAGTCCAAGTATTTTGAAGCAATCCTCAAGTTTTAAGTCCTTTAAGTCTTCTAATACCAAATCTTAGGTATTTTGGAGCAACTCATAAGTCACAAGTCATGCTAGGAGTCCTGCAATTAACTCCAGATTAGTCCAAGTTAAACCTCAAGAATTCTGGAGCAAACCCTGAGTCCGAAAAGTCACTAGATACAAGTCTTATTCAAATCTGGAAGCACTTCTTAAGTCAGTCACTGGAGCTGTGAGTCATTCGAAGTAATTCTTAAGTCTCGAGTCCTTCAAGTTATTCTGGACAAGTCAAATGAAATCTCAAGTATTCCAGCACAAACCACTGGGAAGTCTCAAGTCTTTTGGAGAGGAAAGACGACTTATTGTTGAGTCTTATTCCAAGATTGTCAAATACCATCGACTGAGAAGCAACAACGAGCCTTCTTTCTCCAGAGTCGGGCCTAAAGTGTGCCAGTGTCCACTAATGTGTCGTCCCTGGAGCAAAGCCTGGGGTGACGACCACAGTCGTATTTGCTGTGAGTGTTTACTGGGCGTTGTTCTGTATACGGGACTCATAATGGACGAGTCCAGCTGTGACGTTCTGCACGGCCTGCATTACTCTGATATAAGCCTCAATGTAGTGAAGGTCAAAGTCTCGAGTCTCTGCTTTTGCCGTGGAAAACATCTGCAGTGAGAAAGCCTCGGGCTGTGGTCAGGGCGAGGGTGCTTCCTCCAGATGTTTACTGCTAAACGCTGGAAGTAGATTTGGTGCCAGTCGGGAGGTTCTGGGTCTCAGGACAATGATCTGTTGTCTCTGTGAGAGAGCGGGCAGCTTGGTTCCCACTGGCTATCTGCCGTTAGATCACCTATCTGCCCAGCGCAGAGCAGTTAAAACTTCTTTTGGCTCGGCACGAGGAAAACAAACAAACCCAGAGCCTCCCTCTTTTTCCTTTCCTCCGACAAGGAGACACCCATTTGTCACTTTGGCACTTTGATGATTTTTACATTCCTGACGATTTGATTTGTGATTAAAGTCTGATGTTGCTGGGAAAAAATACATCGATCAACCAAAAAAATGTAAATAAATAGCTGAAATAAAAGTGGAGCTCCTACTGGACGCAGCTTATCTGGGAGAGAATAAACGGAAATGTTGGGGCTGATGTCTCAGAGGCAACGATCAAAGTGTGAGCGTCTTTTGAACAACGCTGTGATCTTTATCTCTGCACACACCAAAACACATCTGAAGTACACGAGATCTATTCTGCACAGCACACAAATAATACATGTAATCAGTATCTGACAATAAGAAACATGTTTGTCAGAAGAGCTTCAGACTTAAACCTTCATTTAAAGATATTTTTTGACATAATTAAATGTCATTTTTCAGTTCTTTCATGTGCTGACAAAAATGCTAGAACAAAGTGATCTGTGCTAATCAGAGCGGAGGACTTTAAAGGGCCCTCGGCTCTGACTCCATTATATCTAGAACAGCATGTTCATGCCCACCTGGTGTGAAGACGTGCACAGATGCGAGCAGGAGGAGGACGAGAACCCTGATGGTCTTCATGTTGTTTCTGCCGCCGTGAACTCCTCTGACTTCTCCCTCAGACTCCAACTGAGTGGCCAAGTGGAAAAGGTGTCCGAGCTGGGGCGCTGCGCCGCTGATGCTTATTTTGGCACTTCCTTTAGATAAAGAAGGGGGAGGAAATACACTGGCTTCCCTTCCTGACGTAAAGTGGGTGGCTGTGGAGACCAGTGCAACGAGTGCAGACCTCAGTCCGTTTACTGGGAGTCTCGGCTGGTGCTGTAACTCCCATCACTTATTTTTTCCTGCCCTGACACACCTTAACCATTTGGGAGTAGACTGGGATTTACCCGTCCGCTGTACCAAGATGGTGCAACAACAAGTTCATTTGTAATCGTTCTGATGAAGCAAAAGGTCAACCGAGCTGTAAAAGAGCGAGATCCAACAACTGTGTGTCATTAATTATGTGATAAAATAACCAAAGATGTCAGGCACTTCAGGAGCAAGTGATCGTCGGCTCAGGAAACAGGAACCACTTACACCACATGAACACACACACACACACACACACACACACACACACACACGCACTTCAGATGCATGGTGGCTGTCACATGCGCGCACCAACACAACAAAGTAAACACAAGATACAATCACAACATGGGAGTTTGTTCTGGGAGATAATGACTGGAAAAAGATGACAAAGTCCCGGCGGCCCGGAGGGAGCAGCTCAAATACCAGCAGTGACGTTTCACTATTCTTCATTGTTTATGCAGCAGCGCTCACAGAACGCGTGGAGACGACCTCAGACGTGTCGGCCATGTACGATCAGTCTAGATTCATGTTGGGAAATCAAAACACATCATTTCTGACACGAGGTGTCAGATTATCGCGGCTTTTGGAGTCTCTGCTGCTGCTCATTAGCTGCTCATTTCATTCTCACTGTGACTTCTGAGTTTGGCTTCATATTATATATATTTATTCCTCTGAGGCTACAAAATCAAGCTCCTGTTTTTTTTTTTCCTCGGCCCTCCCGAAGAAAACAGGATGCCAGAGTTTACTTCCTTTCATTTGAGCATTGTGTGTGAATTCACTTGAAGAGACCCAAAGAAAGACACTTCAGAAACCCAAGGACAAAACAGCTCAGCTCAGTGTGAGCGTGTGGAGGATTGTTCCATTTATCTGGACAACTACTGAAGACAGTAACGGCAGGGTGGATTTTAATGACAGCTCTGGAACAGAAACAGGGTCAACACTTCATGTAAAGGCCTGGAAACACCATGGAAAGTCGGTGTCAGTGACATATTAGAGTTTTTACCCAGACTGACCACAATAATCACCTCGTCTGTTAACACAAACAAACATTTCAGTAATAAATGAGCATTTCTTGAATACTTTCCCAGGAATCTTCCAAAAGGTCAAATTCTGCTCGTCATGGCACGTTCACTTCTAGCAGGCCACTGAATTAAAGTGAGTTGTTGCAGCAGAGTGTTTTAGCTGTATCCCCAATTAAACCCGCTAAGATGGGCATTTGTGTGCAATGGGAATGAGTCTCTGCTAACTTCCGGTTTAGCGCCTGGCTTTCGTTGAATGGGGAAATAACTTTCCAGATGTTATTGGACTGCAAGGCTCAAATTATAGTGAAATGAAAGCGTTTATCCCGTTTTTACAGACGCTTCTTTCCCAGCGGGTCTGTTGTTGTTTTCTCTCCTGTTACAAATGTTTCCTGCACGTTCGCGAGTGTCAGCGACACACAACGCCTCAGATAACAAATTGCAGACAGGCTGCCGTGTCTGAGGGAATGAGGTCGATTGTTAGCCGTCACTCCCGCGTTTAAAAAACGTGCGTAGACCTGCTGAGACTGTATAGTTTTCTTGGTTACCGTCAAACGGAAAAGCAGCTAAATTTCAAACTGAGTAACTTCCTTTCTGCAGGACGCTCGGCGATTATCACCTACTGACTGTGAAAGGTTCAGACTTGGGTCCTCGGAGTTAAAAACAAATAAATCTTAAATTAAATGAAAGTCCTCTACATTCTCTTCCACATGTTTGTGCTAAAGAGGAAGTCAAACTCCCGCCTGATATTTTCACAGGTACTCTCTTGCACAATCTTGGCTTCGTCTGCCGACTTTAATCAAACGAGTCAACCGAGGTTGATGAGGAGGAAACACCTTTGTTGCAGAACTGCCAAGGAGCAGTTTCCCCATCTAAACACTGCGACCCGTCAGCGCCAAGATGTTCAGTTCTGTCCGTACACAGCCGAGACAAACAACAAGACGAATGCACAGTGTAGCTGCATGCGGTTCAGGGCGCGAAGCTCTCCGCTGTCTTTGTTTCACCTCTTGAACCGCGAGGTGTGAATGAAATATTGTGTTTCTATCGTTAATGTCTTTGTTTTCAGTTACGCCGGGCGAGTTTCCTGTAATGTTGCTGGAGAGCACGGACCATCACGTCGCTCCGTAACGCAGCTTTTCTTTCAATTGTGATGAGGAAAAAAAGCCCAAACGCCCGTGTGTGTCCTGTGTGTACTGTGTGTATTGTGTATTTGGTTTTGTTCTACGTGACGGATGTTCAGCGTCTGAGTCACGCGCAACACAAACACACATTCAGGAGAGGCGAGTTCATTTCAAGTTGAAATTCATGCACATTTTTATTGAACAGTTATATAAAATACTTTTCATAGTTGCAAGTGCATGCCTCATCTGCCAACAGTTCTGAAGTTAAATTACAAAAAGCAAGGCTTCATGTCGTGTAGTGAATTACTTGGGCACTTAAGCAGTTCTTAAAAAAGATCGAAGTATTTTTTTTCTTTCCGTTTCATCTTAAAGTATTGAGCAAGTATCAAACCTGTAACTGATATACAAAGCAGAGTTCCAAATAATAATAGTAATAATAATCAAATTACACTTTTTCTGTGGCACATTTACAAAACAGAACAAAACCGATTTTACCTGTTATATGACACAAACAGCTAATCATGCATTTTTGAGTTACACATGTAACCACACACCTCACAAGAATTGTCAAACATGCTTAATTGGACTGTGTGCACTTACAAGCGCAGGTTAAAAATATGATTTCTCATCCATCTTAGATCATTTAAATGCTTCAATTACAAAAAGAAGTTGAAGGCATAGAGCATCATGGTGTTAATTGAAAGTATGCAGGTATATCCAGTATATGTTCACTAAAGCGCAATATATCTCAAAACAGGCCTCCACAGCCAAGGTATTCAGATTTTCTATTTCCTTTGTTTGATTTTTATAAAACATGCATAGGCAGACACTTTATGTTTATTGTATTCTTTTTTTTTTTACACAATATAGGTTCTCTATTTTTTAACTTTGTTCGCAATACTTAAAAAGAGAAAAAATTAACACTCAATTCCAGCAAGCCACGATAAATCTAACCCCCCCTTCCCTTTTCCAAAAAAGAGACAAAAAATAAACATATTTGCAAATGATAGATAGGTAAATGTAAATTCCAGTTATGAAACTCAAGAAAAATAGGTATTCATTACCGAGTTATTTAGCCATTATACAGAAAAATCAGGTCAAAGCACACACCAAAAGAACCTGAGGTAAGCATAATATGTACAAAACCATAAAACGTTCCATTATTTGGCATTTCGACAACATTGCAACATTCTTTTTAAGACTGCCTAATTAATTTCAGAGCTATTTTATAAGAGTAGCAAAAAAAAAAGTTATCAATAAATAGTCCTTATTTAGTTTGTACACCCTTATATGTTAAAAACATTATCTCATGTTCTGTCCTTTTTAGTGCTGTATTTTTGTAAACGTACAATAGTTAGTAAGAAGTTACACGACTTTTCCGTTTCGGTGTAAATGAGCAAGGGTCTTTCAAGGAAAAAAGAAAATAAATCACCTTTAAGATCTCGATCCTTCGGTCTGTCTGTCTGTCTGTCTGTCTGTCTGTCTGTCTCTGACATACTGCGGTGTTGGTGGGGAGTCGAGCACTTTAAACGCCGGACTGCTCAGAAATGTGAACCGGTAATAACTTAGCAGATTTGACTATGAACTAATATTTTGAAGGCATATCCAAAGACTAGCATGTGAGATGTCCCCCCAGTGTGAGCCATAGATGCCTCCCCACTCCACTCTCTTAACACTCCCCCCCTCCACTCCTTCACCCTCTGCCCCGTTTGGGTGGTGGCGGGCCGTGATGAGGCTGGGGGCGGGGCAGCCCCGTTGGCCAAGGTGGCGCCTGCTGTCGGCCTTCACTGGATGTTGCTGCCGCTGCTGGTGCTTCCCTTGGCGTCCGTGCCGTTGGTCTCCGAGGACAGGGCCTTGTTGAGGGAGTTGAGGCTGGCGTCCGAGGGCAAGGCGTCTCGCCGCGGCGGCATCCTCTCGTTGATGCGATCCAGGCCCTTCGCCTCCTCGAAGCTGGTGATCTTGTGCTGGGGCGAGAAGCCTTTGATGGCTGTTGAGATGCAAGAAAAAGGAAAGAAAAAGGGAGAAATTAGGAGAGATTTTTGAGGGGAGAGACTCAGTGATTAATAGAATGAGGTCACACTTGCTCACATTCACCCACACGTCAACAGATCTGGTGTATCTTTGGTTTGTTCTGGATTTATCTGATTGTTGTTACAAGAAAAACAACTTGTTTAACTAAAATAAAACCCCGACAACATAAAGAAAGCACCGGAGGAGCTGCTGACTAATTCATCCATGATAAGTGATGAACTGAAGGGTTTCCTCTAATTATTAAATATATATAAAGTGCCATTTCTCACAACGTTCAGTTGGCGTTGACTTTGAGTTAAGTTGTTAAAATCAGTGCAGAGTTCTACTGTTCCCCGTTTTCCGGTGTGTTGTTGACATTGAACGCAACACGCCAAAACAAACTGAAGGTAAACTGTGTGTGTTAGCAGGTTTACTTGCTCAAGAACAACAAAAACAACAACATCTATTTAATTGTCTCTTAATAATAAGAATCATTTATAGTGCAACAAATACTTTAATGTACGACTTTAAATTTTAAGTTTGTTCAGTTTGTCCAAAGACCCAAATGTTAAAAAATAAAAAAAAGTCTGATATTATGTGATTATTAAATAATTTAACACTATACTGGATATAAGCTAAGCTAAGCTAAGCTAAGCTAAGCTAGCCAGCTGCTGACTACAGAGTCTCGTTGTTGCGTCGACCTTCCTTTTCTCCTGAATAATCATAATTACCAAACTGTCGACTGATTATCTTCAGCTGAACATCTGAACTGAAGCATCGTGCGACTCTTCTGCACCGTTGATACGTTGAACTAACTTTGTCTGAATTGTTTAAACGTCGTTTTTAAAAGCAACAGCATTTATCGTACAGCATGCTTAATTACATGTTGAACATTTGAATGTTCAGCGGTTCAATAACAGAAGAACAATATATATTTTTAAAAAGAGGGATGTAGCTCATTTGTATGAGATGACAACACATCAACACCATTTATCAGAGGGTTCAAAATCATAGAAGTGCACAGACAAAAGGATTCAACGATCCTTCTAGATCTATAGAGGGAACTCCTGGCATCAGGGTCAACAGGTTTTCACTGTGCCAGCAAGTATCTGTGAGGACGACTTCTACAATACTGGACCATCTAATGGCCGTCTTGGAAATCTTAACCACCGTATGCACTCTGAGAGATTAAAACTAAAAGGGATATCTTGACTCAGGCACATTCCAGAACACCTGAGGACCCCAAACATCCAGATCACCCCATCACGTCACAGATTAAAGAAAACGACAAAGGGGGGAAGAAGGAGGATGATCCAAGAGACAAAAAAAGAACAAAACACTGGAGTGGAGCCCACTGAGACATTCACGTCCACAAGATCGAACCACGTCGAGACTGAGCTCACGTACAAAGACACTACAGAGGTACTTGGGGTGCTAACGACTTGTTTAGTCTGCTTGGAGCATGCAGCAATTAAAGGAGGGGGGTCACTGGAGGTTATGAGGGGTGGAGGTCACAACAGGGTGTCGACTGCCGTCAAATACAAACAAGATCAAATTCAAGTCAACTGAATAATGGAATTAACATCCTGGTTTACTGAAGCACCACTGAAATGAATAAAATCAGGCTGATCTGACACAATGGCATCACGTTTGTACACTCAATGCTGTTTTTATTCAGATCAATGGGACGTTTATCACATTACTGATCCAATATTCAGCTTGATCCAGTTTCATTTCAGCACGGAGAGTTTAACTTTTTGTTACTTCCACCTTTCATAAAAGTCTTAGTGGTGATAAAGACTATGATTGCAAAGAGGATGACCCTTTACTAGAATGAGTGGGAGCAGGAGGAGGAGGGGAATATCATTTTAGAGGACAATTTGGGGAGCGTGGAGAGGGGCATGATGGGTAGCGTAGTTGTGTTGCTGCATAGCACAGGTCAGACACAGGTTATTAGCAGCTCACAGGATAGAACACGAACACAGCAGGGCCACAGAGGATCCACATGGAGAGAGAAGCAGAGAAGTGTCTCCACACTACAATGGACTGTCCTCTACGGGGCTACACAGGAAATACTGGACAGATCCAACGTAAATAGCAGCCGGTGAACTACTATTTAGCTCGCAGTTGAGGTTGTTCTTGCGCCAAAGGCGATGTCAATCAAACAGGTTTTGTGTTTTTGAGAATCCAATTTGGATTGTAAAGCCTCCTGTGGAGCGTTTGTCTCTGCTGATTCAGAGTCAGCTCTAAGAAAACTCTATTATTATTATTATTATATTAATACAGCAACAACAATGCACAACTGCTTCAGTGGTTTCAAAGGGGAAATACCGTCATGAGATTTCACAGCAAGACTTCAGTGTATTGTGTGAGGGCAGAGCACAGACTGTGCTGAGTGTGTAACCTGCCGTACGATTGAATACCGTCTCTAAAACTTTGTTAACATGTTTGTTGTAAACTCCTGAGATGAGCCTCCACATGCAGCAGCCTCACCTGGATGTTCGATGCTAACCACAAAGATATTTATGGATTTAAACATCCCGTCCTGTCAGCTTCTCTTGTTCCTACAGCTGAGTGTTTGAGCTAGTTTGATAATCATGTCTGAGAGTTTCTTAATTACCTCCAACATATTAAGGCATTTCTGTCGCACTTATTGGCCGACACGAACACATCTACCATAAGCTAATGCCAGCCAGAATACGGGTCGGGCCAGCGCAGCGTCTCGCTCTCCAGAATACATTATGTTGTTTACAGCCGGCGTCTCTGGTATCTGGTGGAGCTCCGTACAGCTGCCAGATGACCCGCCGGTGGTCCTATATTTACACCTCCCACGCTATGTGAGCGTAAATGTGCATTTCCTCAAGTGCAGCCTCACTCCTAACCCTGACACATTTCCCGATGCAGAAACATTTCGTTAGCTGTGAATTACATGAGGAAAAAAACGACATGATTTGCTTTGCTCTCACTCAAAATCACAGTCGGAGCTTCTGTGATTTTGAAATCTGTGCTGTGAAATCCATTCCCCTTTAAATCACATGTGACCACAGGATTTCCTAATGACTTACTTCATGTTTTTTTTTTTTTTTGCTCTGTTAATACTATGCCACATTTTGTTAGCCCAAACACCCAACACACTCTATTCAAGCACCAGCGAGATGGATGAAAACCCAGCGGAGCCCCCTGTCTATTGCCATGAAAAGCAACAGAAGAGGGCAGCCAGACCCATTTACCTTCGTCAGCCTCAATAGCTTCAATAGTAGCTGAAGAGAAGAAGAGGGGGGTTGCAAAACGAATGAGAGAAGTGAGCAGAGGAGTTCATTTTGTCCCAGGAACAAGTCAATGAGCAGCAAAGACAGCCAATGCCGACAGCAAAGGTTAACATCATCTCCACATTTTATGACAAAGGACACATGGATGTTAGCAAAGAGGAGGAGGAGGAGGAGGAGGAGGAGGAGGAGGATGAGCCTTAGCTTTTTTGATGAGTTCCAGATCTGTAAAAAGGGAAGGTGACACATGTTTGTGGCAGCGGACGACCTCACGGGGAGGCTTTGCATCTTTGAGATTACTTTGAGAAAAGTCTGACAAAGGAATCGATGTGGTGACAGAAATAAAATGGCACTGCGGGGGAGCGAACACGGACAGCAGGGACAACACGGTGAAGCTGGAAATATATTAGTTCTTTACTGTCGGAGCGTAACATGGAGGAAGGAGAGTTTAGAGAATGGAGAACAGAGAAAGGTTTAGGTGCATGTGTGATCGTGAGCTTTATGGTTTAATCGAAGCGCCGCAGACACATGGAGCAGCGGAACTGTTGTGTTGTGTGCGACATGAAGCAGCATCTGGAACTGCAGGATTAGCAGCTTTTGATATGAAATATCAAAAGTGCTGGCTTACTTTAGTGAAGTGCGAGAAGGAGGGGGGGAAGAAAAACCTTTGGTGTATCAACCACTTACCAATGTTTTTACAGTCATCCTTGAGATCATAAATTAACATACAACGGTGTCAAAATTAGCCTCAGACAAAAGACAGGGATGGTGACGGCAAAGTGACACGTACACAGTCGTGACGTAGCGGAGACTACAGCACAGTACCGTTATGAGGATGAGGAAAAACGTTACAAAAAGGTAACAAACCGTAAACAGAATGGTTAATGGAGCCAACATTACAGTAGGAGCACACTGGCGTCTGCCCAAAGGAGGGGAGCAATGTGATTCTACCAAATGTTGCAACAGGAATCTCTGAACATCTCTCTGCCTTCACCGGGGTTCTCTAGTGTCAGCTGCTTCAGAACTAACGGTCACGTATGTCCATCCAGCGTTCACAGTGTCAGCTGGGACAAATCTACTGGGTTCAAACAAGGAAATACTCACAAAATAGACTTATCGTCGGGCTAAAAGCTGGAAAATCAGCAACCCGGAATCTAAAAAAGAATGTAAACAAACTTCTGTCGTTGCAGCTGAAATCTGTGAGGGAACCCACTGAAGATATGTACAGCTGCCGACTTTATCCAGAAGTAGTTTGTGACTCTTGAGATAAAATAAATAAAAAAAAAGAATAATATTCTTCATGTAAAAAATGGAAAAGTTCCATAAACATATTTACTTTTTGCTGCTACAGCTAAAAAAAGATATATCCGATATTCTGCATTTTTTTTAGATTATCGTAATCTGTGTTCTTCTTTTTTTTGTGCTAAAAAGGAAATTAATTTGAAATGCAGCCACCTGGCTCTGTCTCGCCTACAGCTCTGTCTCAGACCTGTTCTCTGGTCTAAATTGCATTCAGTGGTGATTCTACATTTTCACATTTACTGTGAATCCAAACCAGCTCCACAAACTGGATATCTGTCTCCATAACTGCTGATAATCTGCAGCGTATCGGTCAGTTCCTGCTGCATTCAGTCACTGTTTATTAAGACACAGTGTAACATGCTCATGTTCTGTTCAATAACAATGAAGTCTACAGTTTTATTAAAGTGCTAGCTGATGTTTTGTGAGAACCTGTGAGAGGAGAGCGAAGTCGTCTAGATTTCTGCTTCGTTTTTTGTGAATGAAAAGGCCGACAGCAGCCGTCCCCCTTTCATTCACAAGTTGTCAATTCCAATTCATCCTCTGAATCGCAGCGACAGCCGTCTCTATCCTGACGGAGCACTGCTGAGATCCACGACTGGCACTCGAATGCACAATGAAGTGACCATTTACGTTTAGGAGTTAATTTGAAGTGTTTGCGAAGGCTTTTTCCAGAGAGCCTCGACTTCCTCGCTGCAGCAGCTTGTCAGACTCATTTAGGGAGTGTTTGGAATTCAACATAAAAGGGTGGACTGAACTCTAAACTGGTCTCACAAAAAAAGAAAGAAAGAAGAAAGAAAAAAAGAAAAAGAAAAGGAATAACACAACAGAATACTTGCACAACCGATTATACCTGCAGTTTCTAGGGAGAAAGGAGAAAGAAAAAGATACAGGTAATATTTGAGATAAAAACCAGTGGAATACAGAAAGAGACGGGGACGGGAAGACAGGGTATTAATGCGAGACATCAGCAGGGAGACACATCAGAGAAGACAACGGGACAAAGAAAATCTGCTGAATTCATCGGGCATTGATCGGGAGGAGGGGAAATATAACTTCATGTTCTACAGTCACTTAAAAAATACTACATGGAACTGCATTAACGATGAAGGAAGGCTACATGAAGCTGCTGTCACTGCTGAGTCGTACTTAAACAAACAGGCAGTATAGAAAGGATGCCGACTAAACACTGAACTACACTGACAGTATTACTGTGCGGCAGGGAGTCTGCGAGTACAGTATCCCCTAAACTCTGAGCTAGCACTTTACTCAGGGTATCGCTGCGTAAGGGGGATTTCTGTGTGTGTGGGGATCCGGTCTGGGGGCCAAAGCTGGGGGGGTCTCGGGGAACTTGGTGACTGTCTTACCATTCTGCAGCTTCTCTTTGCCACCGGACAGCACTCCGCTTGGTAGCATGCCTGTCGGGGTCAGGCCCTTCAGCGTCAGCACGCTCTCACTCTCCTCTCTGAGATGCAAACAAACAAACATGCAGATTTCTTATGAGGAATTACTTCCTTGAAGCTTATGTTAGGCAGTTTCATACATACTACATGACAAAAGCTTAATATTGAGGTTTTGTTGCCACTTAGGGGGAATGAACAAGGTAAAAACAACATTAGCATTCATTGAGAGTTGAGTTTCTGGCCACCTGAAGAACCGTAAGTCCAGTATTCACCTTTCTGTTAGCTCTGTTTTGGTCTCTAACACCTGAAGGATATAATCTGGCTTTGCTACACCATGTTTAGGAGCTAGCTAACATCTGGCTGCTGAGTTAATGAGAGTAAAGACAGTAAAGCTGTGGGCTGAAAAACCAAAACAAGTAGCTTAAAGATGCTAAGGGAGCAGCATCTGTTCTTCAGGCATTTAACTTACTGCTCAGACATAAATACTGAGTAGTGCAGCTTTAAATATTCAGTCCCATCTCTTGTGATGGAGTGCTGATGACGGCAGAACATACAGGACTTGTGTTTTTCTCATACCTGAGCACAGAGAATACCCGGGCCATCTTGCCAATGGCGCGGATCTTGTTGCGGATGACCTCCTTGCGGGCAGAAGCTGTTGCACCTGGAGAGGTCAGAGGTCAGACACAATCATACAAACTGTGACTCATGCATGCCAGACCGTTTCCTGTGGAGGTCTCAGCTAGACCGCACGCTCTCAGACTCTTTATCCTTAAACACAAACGGACCGAGCGAGTCTTTTGGACTATTAGTTCTACCCAGGAGTGCGTCAGGCGAACACAATGCAAACACCTGCTGTTATTGAAGCCCAGAGGTCAGATTATATGATGGTTTCTACACATCACAACAACTGAGTGACTCAGCATCCAGAGCATTCATGCTGCCTCTGCATGTCGTACGACTGAGTCCCTTCACATCGTCTGCAGACGGACTGATCCTCGTCCAAACGCGTCTTTTCAGCACGTTCGGCGAGCACACTCTATATGAATGTTCCTGTTTTGGTTGCAGATTTTTCCTGGACTGGAAAACTAAACTCTGTTAAAGGGGGACGGCGTTGCACGATAACAGTTTCAAGGCCCCAGGGAGCCCCTCTGGAAAAATGCATGAGTGTGAAGGATGGAAATGGAGCTGATGCGTGATGAAAAGAGCTGACAGCCTGACGTCTGGTCTAAGACTCTCCCCCTCATCCTCAGTCGAGCACACCGCTATCACGTAAAGATTCGTTTCTTCACGGTATTAATTCCCTGTTATAAATCTGCTTCTTCTAATGTGTGCAGCAAAAACATCGACTGGCTAATGAGAACGACCTTTAAATACGTCTGCATGTGTCAGAGTTGGCCTGAGCTGAAGCAGGAGCATGTTAAGTGTCACATTACTGACACGTCTGTGTGGGAAACAATTAAAATGAGATCATTAGGAGGACTCAGCAGTCGTGTTAGAAGGTGCACTAAACAGACGTTAGTTAACAGAGAGCAAGCACGGGCCAAAAGTCTATCTACCTCTGCACACACCAGCATGGCTAATGTTTGTACCTTTTTTGGGGGGATATATTAGCTGTCCTTCTCATGAAACACCCCCAGAAGAAGAAGACAAGAAAAAGGACAGAGAGATCAGTGGATGGCTGTAGAATGAAAAGAGGAGGCGGCAGAGAGGCGGCGAAATAAAAGGCGAGAGGGCACAACAAGTAAAGAGAAAGCGATGCCTTGAACAGAAAAACTCTGGAAAACATAGAAGAGAAGAGAAATTAGATGAGGTCAACCAACACCACAGCATGATACAGAGAGAAACGAAGGAGGGAGAGACGAGAATGCAAAAAGAAATACGTGAAAAAAAAGTAGTGAGGTAACTGAGATAACAAACAATGGCAACTGGAGATAAAGAGCGAGGGCAACAAGTGGATTATCAGAGATTATAAAAGGGCACAGAGAAGGAAATCATGAGTGAGAAAGACCAAACAAAAGAACAATTCAAATGTCAACAAGGTGGAAATTAACAAAATATATGAGACATGGCCGCAAAACCGAGAGAGACGTGAGCTTGAGTTGAAACGACCAAGAGAGGCGAGTGAATGAGGAGGTGGAGGATGATGAGATGTTAAAGGACGGCTGATTATACGAGGGACTGTAAACTAAAACTGCCTATATATATTCCCTGGTTACTCATCTGAACTTCATGTAAGTCAGCTGAAGCTACAGGCAGCATTCATACGTTTTAAAAAATAGAGCAAAATCTCCACGTATGGGCCGAACTGAGCATCAGTAAACACCAGGAGGAGGAAGAGGAGGAGGGAAGGAGCGCTGAGATCGTTTCCTGTTTAGCGGTAAGAGGTGGGGCAGGCTGAGGGGAAACTCGTCATCTCACTGCAGATCAACTGATCTGGGATCAAACACGACTGTGTTTTTTGGCATTTCAACACTCTTCTTTTTTTCTGGCCTCAGATTTGGATGCATTTGGACTCTCTCAGACTTGGTGAGGACCCACTGAGGCCACGGGATCGATTTTCAGGCTGCTGAAGGTTGTGAGTCATGATTTAACTGCGTCACGCGCCGACAGCTTCTGGATTGTCTCACTGCTGATGAATACGCTGAAGAAGGTTTTTTAAAAATGAAATATATCTATACTAAATCATCTTAACAATAGGGCTGAGCGGTGAAAACTCAAGGAATGTGTGTGTTTGAGGTTTTTTGGAAAGTGTGTGTGTGTGTCTGCTGTTCCTATTAGCGGAGGACGCCCTCTAGTGGCGCTCAGGTGAACTGCAGGGAGAACCGCTGAGGTTCCCTTCCGTCTGCCGAGCTTACCGTCCAGCTCCTCGTCGGTCGTCAGCTCATCGTTGGAGCAGATGCTCAACACGTTCACTAGCATCTCAGTCACTGTAAAGACATTGAGAACAAACATATTACAAAATGGCACCATGTGCATGTATTCGACCTGTTACATGTGTCTGAAGAAGGCGGCGCTGGTTAGACGGACACAGATTCCCCCGGTGACCCTCCACACCCGCCCAGAGAGCAGCCGACAGCCGTGACCTTGCAGCACGGCGAGGAATGGCCCCGTGAGGAAGGGTCACACCCAAAATGGGCTTCCTGGAGTGTGTGCGTCAGTGGTAGTTACGTGTGATTAATTGACACAGATGTGTCACAGGTTTGACAGCAGGGTGAACTCAACTCAACAAAACCCAAACGCCTGGAACAAACGTCGAGGCGGTGAGAGAATTCAAACCTCTGCAGCAGAAAGAGCCTTTAAACCAACACGTCAAAGCAATTTAGAGACTTTAAATGTAAGCAGCTCTCTGGCTCATCAGTCATGTGTGATACGTGTTGTATTTATGAGCTCTAATTGACGACACTGCAGCGAGTGCTACGTTTCTTGATGCAGAGCCATTTTCATTACTGACTCAGGAGACTGAATGTTCATTACAAGTCGTTGGTGCATTGCAACGTTTGGTAAAACTGCTCGTACTCCATGTTCTCCTTTCAACAAAAAGCGGGATGAGCTCACCTTTCTCCCCGACGAACGGCAGGGACCAGGTGAAGACGTCCATGAAGTTGGGCAGCCAGTAAGGATGAGGCGAGCAGTTGAACTGTCGGATGTTCATCACGTTGTTCTCGTACTTCAGCACCGCCGCTGGGGAGGAAACAGGCGAGGAAACATGACTTAATGTGTGAGAAATCTTTATTTTCCTCTTATAAAGTCGCAACAGTTGGGAAGAAACTGGGAGTCCAAACTTCAATGGATCAAGATAATCGGATGGCATTAAGGTCCAGGTCCATTATCTACCTCACCCTCTTCCCAACCATCACTTAGAATGACTGTGTGGCCTCAGCAGCTGGTACACATCCTTTGTTGGTCTGCCGTGTTATCAGCCCAGAGAGAATTACCACAAAGTACTCAGCCTGTAATAGTACCAAGAAATGGAGACGTCTGTGGGAGAACATCAGCCTCTGAGGAGCCAACAGGATGCACATCAAACGGAAATATCTCAGAATGGTTCCAGGGATTGCTTTGGAAACACAATCCTCCATTAGAGGAAATATTTTCTTTACCTGTAATAACTTTTAATAACTTTAATTAATCGTTTCTTTCTTATATTCCCCCCGATGGGCTGAGGCGTTTCTTCCTGTGGTATTAAATAGAGCAAGGCCATCTTCATAAACACTTTTTGTGTGAAGAGTTCTTGGGTGTTTTTGTTTTTACCTCTCCTGGTTAATGATTCACGTGCTGCAGTTTTCGTGCACACGGAGCTCCGTTTGGCTTAAAAACCTATCGAGAAAAGTGTAAAGTGTCCAAAACGCTGTCAGCAGCACCAGGACTGGACTGCAGCCTGGACGCCACTCAAACATTTGTCAGACGCTGTCAGTCAACCTCTGAATAAACGGATCCAGGACAACCCGACCAACACAAAGACATTCTGAGGTGATGTATTATCATCAGCATCTGTCAATCTCTCACTCCGACTATTAAGGAATATTATAATAGTAGAAATGCGTCAATTGAGGCTTGAAAACTGCACAAGCACTAAATCAAGGCAACTTGAGGGAATAAAAAAAAAAGAAATCAATCTCTGTTTCCCCCTTCTGGAACATTTCCTCTGCGTATTGATCACCGCCCCCCCACTGGGTGAAACATGTCCGTCATCACAGAAACACATGGCTCAGCATTTGGGCTCAACGAGGCGGAGCACTTTTCATTAATTACCCCCCGAGAACCATCAATTTCTGGCAGGAGGGAAGGAGGGAAGCAGGAGACAGGAAGCTAAGGTAATGATAGGCAATGCTATTAACGGCAATGAACTCTGTATGACGATCATTATCCAGGCAATCTGACATGGAACCACCAAGACGCAGCCGCTGACTCCTACTGACCTGATTTTGCCATCATTAAATCTTCCCTCTTAAGCTGCTAAAATGATCCTAAATGCTCTTTTCACTGTTACAGGCTGATTTCTCCTCCAACACCAACCTTTCCTAAACTCATTATAGTTCTTTATTTCCTTATTTACACTAACTTTGTGCATAAAACATCGTCAAAAGTGGAAAAATCTGCCTCTTCAAAGTGCAACATGCATAAAACTACACAAACATGCATTATTTCCAAGTTTATGGCTTTAAAAACTGCAATAAACTATATATGACTGGACTTTAAATCTCATTGGCTGCATGATGCATCAGTCATCAGGAAGAAGAGGGAGTGGGTCACGTCTGCCTGAGCTCTCATTGGCTGTTGTAGGCTCTAGGGCGGCTTAGAGGCTCCTATCTGCTCAGATGATTAACTGATTAATCGTGAAAAGAGTTGAAAAATAGAAATGGGCTCATTTGGTTTCCAACAGCCAGCTGGGAGAGACTTCCCTGAATCTCCTCTGGTCGCCTCCTCGTTCCCTCACGCTGACTACAAAACTACAACAGGAAATTCATGAATTGGCACGCAAACGCCTTTAAATTATTCAAGTGTTTTTATCAGTCCTGTAGCAGTGGAGACAGGGAGGGTGGGGTCACATTAAGGGTGTAGAAGGAGAAGCAGAGTCAGCCGTGTGTGGTGTCCGTCATGCTACAGCACATACAGAAAAACTATTTAAAAACCCAGCTGGACTCTCAGGCTGCAGTAATGTGCTGCGTTGAGTAGTATCAGTTTATTTTACGCGATGCCTTATCATAATCACATGGTCACTGTGTACTGCTGACATAGAAACCACCTTCCAAACACTGACCACAGCATGCCCCATGTGACCTCACCCATGATTAAGGCATAGTGTGAATGTGGGTGCTGAGGAAAACATGAGAGCTGCCAAACATAAAAATATCCACGCTGGATATAGAGGGCCCAGCCTCGCTCATGCACCGGGCCCGTCTGGTGGCCCAGATCTGGGGGAAAGCGGACACCGTGGCTGGGTCACCATGGGGGGACTTTCCTGCCTCGGCCTCTCTCGGGTCGGGAATAGCAAGTCATCAAACCTGGCATCCCAAGCAGCTAGAAGCTCGGTCGCAACACGAATCGGGTCAGAAGACATCCTGCTAGGCTGGGGTTTGCCTCAGTGTGTGTGTGTGTGTGTGTGTGTGTGTGTGTGTGTGTGTGTGTGTGTGTGTGTG
>CAEMYA010000149.1:934371-969378 GCA_903131615.1 Diplodus sargus | reverse complement strand
TTTTTGTGATAAAACATTTGTTTATGATTACTGACGTACTCCATCGACTTCCATACCTGCCTTTATGTTCTGAAATCTTTTTAAGCACGAAGAGCCAAAACTAATCAGCGGACCATTTATTTTTCCTAAAAGCAGCCAAAACACCAAATCAGACGACAGGCTGTGATTAAATACGGCTCTGAAGATCATGTTTTTAATCTCAGTAGAAAACATAATGTTAGCTTATTATCTGCAGATTCTAGTAATGAATAAATCGCCTTGATGCAACTTTCCAAATGAGTGAAAGAAATGAGATGAACAGGAGTGAAAACGGTCTTTGAACATCCCGTTGCTCACCTGTAGAAGTAGGAGCAGCCTCGCACTGTGTTGTGTGTGAAATGCTCTTGGCTCTTCTCGTTCCCGAAGTCCTCCAGCGGGTCGGACCACAGCAGGTCGCACATCGGTCCGTACGCCGGAGGCTCTTTGAATCTGTCTAGCTGTGGAGGAAGAAGCAGGACTCTTGTCAGCCTCTTTGAGTGTGCAGCCGTGTTTTTTTTATGCAGAGAAAAATGTTTTTCCTTCCTCTGCGTGAGCCACGTCGGCTGCAGCTGCTGCTGCCGTGATCATAATCACACCGTGACTCCGACTAACGTTCTACAGTGACTTCTTATAGAGTATGAGAGGATGTTTTTTGGGGGGTTCACCTCATTCTTTAAGGAGCGATGCACATAAATGACTTTGCTTTCACTCTTTCTCGAACAAAAGCCGGTGGATTACTGGACGGGCAGCATGGACACTTCAACAGAGCAGATTCTATTATGCATGCCCTCTGATTGCAGCCACAAAACCCATTTGGAATTATTGAATTAGTCTGAAAGCTGGATCCGACTCTTCTACATTTTTTTAATCAGAGCGAGCGACCAGAACCCCGGCGCTCGCAATCCCTCGCGTCCAGGTTCCTTCAGCAGTGTTCGAAAAAAAACCTAATACAGCTTTTTACTCATTAAACACAAAATACGTGAAGCAGACAGGAAGCTCCACTTTCCAACAAATGCTCTGCTGGAAAGAACACCTGCTGTGAAAAAACACACAAAAGGAAAATTATTTAGAAAAATGGTCTCAAATATCAGACACATACTTTCCTGATGTCGTCAAGATTTGTGATTTCTGGAGACAGTCCTCCGTGTACACACAGGAACTGCTGGTTCATAAGTGCAGCCAGGGGAAGGCAGTCGAAGGCGTCCATACATGCGTCATACACCCTCTCTGAATACTTAATTCTACCTGTCATGGAGGAAGAGGAGAGCAACGCCAAGTCAAACAACACGGCTCTCATACGTCGGGCCAGTCGTGCTAGACGGGGACGGAAAAGCTTCTCGAAAGTGCCAGAAAACTTCCCCGACACATTTTTTAAAATTTCACAGCACTTTTGTGTTGTGTTTTTTTCTTTTCTTCCTCGCTCTGTTTGAGTCCAACAGAAATAGTTCTGACATGTGTAAACATCAAGAGTGAGTCCTGCAGCGGGCCAGAGGGCACGTTAAAGT
Source organism: Diplodus sargus (assembly GCA_903131615.1). NCBI lineage: Eukaryota > Metazoa > Chordata > Actinopteri > Spariformes > Sparidae > Diplodus > Diplodus sargus. The sequence continues at coordinate 967,855 of CAEMYA010000149.1, read as the reverse complement.
GAGCGTTTGAGGTCGACGGCTGAACGGCCGCATCATAAACAGCTTTTTAGAAAGAAAAACTCAACACTCTTTCCTTTCTGCACAGAGACTCACACTGCTGACACTCAATTACATCAAAAAGGTAGAGAAAAGAAGAAGAGGCATTACTTACATTCCTGCTTAAATGTGAAATACTCTGTTAAATGTCTACATTCATGATTCCCACGCAGCAAAAACAGTGTTTTGGGGTAAAGGATCTTTAAGGCCCACAAGTACAGCACACACTGAAACACAGAAGAACAAAAGAGAGGATCGGGTGAGCACAGTTAGCTTGTCATCTCCAAACAAACACTGGAAACAGAAACCATCAAGTCGGGCTTTTGTCAATTTCACAGAGCGGAATAATACAAGCGATCCTGCTCACAATGAAACATTCATGGAGAACATTTCGTGGCACATTTCGCCTGGAAGAGATGACAAACCTTCAGAGGAGCCATCAGGAGACGGGCACGGCACACTCCATTAAAACATGTTTTATTAATAAAAGTCTAATGTTTCGGGCGATGAGACGGCAGGAAATATATATCTGAGCAAATTCCAGCCAGAGATTAAAACATGCATTTCCCCTTCATATTAAAAAATGTCTCTGTATATAACCCGAAGCTGTCGCCGTGACATTTGCTACGCAGGCGACATCTGAAGTTATTACAAAAGCCTGTTAGCACGCCAATATCTGCAGCCTGATCTGATCCGCGCTCAAAGAAAGCTATTAATAAACACGGCTTCAGTCGGGCAACATGGTGCGTGTCACACTTGATTAGACCCACGAGAGGACACACACGCACACAACAACAAATAAAACACACACACATACTCACTTCAATACTGAAATACCCTCTGTCAACGTAGTCCCCCAGGAAAAGGTAGCGCGTGGATGCTGGCGATCCTCCGACTTCAAACAGCTTCATCAGGTCAAAGAACTGCCCGTGGATGTCTCCGCACACTGCAGGAAGGACAGGGACACATGAGGACAGACGCTATTTTTATTTGCTTATTTCCATATTTTCTAAGAGCTCCGACGATGTGCAACATCTCAGGAGCACGTGCAGCATCCTGGACTTTCTTTATGACGGAGGCAACACTCCACCTGGTGCTTCGCTGCATATATCTCTTTGTTAATGTCAGATTTATTTATACGATCGGCTGGTTTGCGACTGAAAGAGGCCTCGTGCACAGTGGACACACGGCTGATCCTCCTCAGCTCCGCAGCCCACACTCACCTCGGGAAATTATGCACACGACGGAATAAAACGAACATAAAAACAAACGCCGGGGAGTTTAATCTGCATCCTCTGCGTTCTCCTGTTAATTATTAGAAACACTCTCGACGACAAGTTTGACGGCTCTTGTTTTGTTTCGTAACGTGTTAATGCCACCTTCCTACAAGCACAAACCAGCACGAACTGTTCAGCGCACACGGTTTTCTGTGTAAAGCGGTTGTTCAGTGAGGAACAGGAATCACAACAGCTGGCTCCGGTGTGCGTTTTCATGCCTCGCCTTTCCCCCACATCCTCTCCCAGCCGCTTTATAACCTTAAGGTGTCACAACTGGCGAGTGAGACTTTAACTTGAAGACACGTTTTCCTGCCAGATGTAGTAAAAAGCTCACTGGAAGAAACCACTGGAAAGCTTTTCATTTCCAAACACGTCCCGTCAAACGTGATCGCAGATCGCTGTGAGGAACGCGTCCGCTTCGTCCTGACGGCACCGCCGGTCCGTCACATCCAGCTCACTCCAATTAAGCGTCATATCAGCTCTGCTCAGCCACTTAACAGCAGGCAGCTGTTAGGCAGAAATCAGGACGTGCAAATCACTAAAGCTGGATTGGTTTCCCCATCACCCGACGTGACCTTACACAGGATGGCTCTCTGGGGAGACGTGAGGAGCAGAGGCCACTGGAGATCCATCGACTGACAGCGTGTGTGTGTGAGGTCGCCTGATTGAAGAGCCTTGGGTCAATATTGTAGATCCTACCAAGGTTTGGTTCTGCGGGTCACGAACAGCTGAGCTTTTATTTATATTGAGGAATCTCCTCAACTGTGGTTCTGCTAACAAATCCATTCAGTCTGGTGATCTTAGATGATGGTTAACCAGCCAGGGTGGTTTCAAATTTAGAGAAATCGAGAGCAAGTAATATTATTATCAATATTATCACTACTAGTATGACACTGGATTTATATTAATTGAATAAAACGGGGACTGTTGGCAGAGGTATGCTCTCTACTGTCTCTGGAAACGTGAGACAGCATCTGAAAGCACCACCGTGGATTCTGAATGTTTTTAAATCACACAGCAGATGAAGAGTAGATCCAGCTCCGACATCTGGCAACTCATTAGTGACTGAATGACTCCAACTGGAGGTATTCTGGGCCGGTCCGACTGGGACCAGCTCCCAGGGTAAACCCAGAACATCCCGGAGGGATGATGCATCTCACCTGAGCTGGGAATACCTCGGGATCGACGCCCTGATCACCTTTTCTTGCTGCAGTGCTTCTATTTTCCCTGTCGTACTTTAATTTATCAGTTACTTGCGGTTCACAACAGCAAGAAACTCGCGGGTTTGAATCCACTGATGTGAACGACGGATGGATGGATGGAAATAAACTGAATCAGCAATATTAACTGGAACACCATCACAGCGACGGCTCGGCGTCTGAGTCTGATGTCAAACCGCCGCGTTCTGTTCTTCAAGCGCGCAGCAAATTGAGTAATTAACGACGGGGTGAAAAGACTGAAATCTGATTTGAGAAGGACACAGGCAGTGTTCATGCGGCTGTTTGTCGCTTTATGAACTGTATCTAGCAGCAAGAATTACAACAAGAGCCTGTGAAAAAGTCTTTCAGAGAGATACCCAATTAGTGGGAGCTGGAGGACAGCGTTGGAGAGCAATTATCTCGAGTTACGAGCCTCGTGAGACAGCGCTGAGAATCAGCTCTCCTTGACTGTATCGTAAACCTCCGCTTTACCATTTGTCTTTTATTAAACCCACACTGTGTAACTGTTTAACGCCGCAGTGGGGACCGACATCAGAAAAGAGGAGCTTTGTTATTTGCGTCCAACATGCTACAAACACGTAGCTGTGCACTTACGTCTTATTCTTCAGTAAAGATTCATCTGACTCCTTTAAAGCATATTTAAACTGCAGAATTGCAAAGAAACACATTCAGGGTTAATGTATTTCTTCTTAAGTCCAGATGCAACACAATCTGAGACAGATGTGGGATGCTGTGGCTGGTTATTGCTATGGAAACATCGCGGCATGGCGTTGAATCCTTTCAATAACGGCAGCTTATATCACGGAGGAAAGCTGCTGCTGACCTGATAAAAGGACCTCCAGGAGTCACCACGGGCAACGATGTCACGGACCCATTTTGTGGGAACAAACAGAGGGATGTAAAACGCAACCGTCGCATTAAACCGTTGACCACCGAGAGATCAATTACTGAGAAAATAAAGCCTCTGAAATGTCGGGGCTGTTCACAGGGAAATTAATTGTTTTATATTTTGATGTTTTTAGAAGTAAGCGCAGCAGGAGGGAGTCCGGTGAGGGAGGTGCGACGCTGCAGTTTCATCTGAAGTGCACGTCAAACACGCCGTGTGTGGGCGGCGTGCACCTCCAGCCGACCTTTTGGAAAGCTGTCACTTGATGGCAAAGAAAAACAGCGGGGTGACACGGCGGCGGCGAGGGTTTAATCACCGCCCAGAAAGACCCGATGTGATGGTCAACTGCGAGTGTGGACGGTGCTGGTCGATGCGAATCGAAACGAGAAAAAGCTCTGCAGCGGCTCTCTCCTCCAGCTCCGGGCTCCAGCACTGCAAACACACAATCCGCCCATCACTCTGCTCCTGTACACCTACAGACCAGCTTCTCCTCCCTCCCTCTTGTCACAGAACACACAAAAACGAGGTGAGAACCAGAGCCCACATAAGAAGAGCAGGTGGGAGTACATTATCTGGAGTGAGAAACAATTCGTTCTGGCCATCTACTGCCTGTGCGCTAAAGTGATCTCCCTGAGTAGCAGCATATCAGCGGGCAGCAGCGATGGAGTGGGTGGTGGGCATTACACAACCTGGCTTCAGAACCTACACAGGCCACTCCAAAGGCCCGGCTCATTGAGCGAGAGAAATCCACGGTGAGCCGACTGGTGCCAGATCATGTTTTGATTGAGACTGGATGATAAAAAATCCCCCACCCCCTTTCTGATGGCACCCTCCAAGAGCTTATGTCCTGCAGAGCATGCATTTATGCAAAAAGGCGGAGGTGGAGCTTGCTGCGAACATCAAACTGTATGTGATGTATGAAAACAGCCGCTATCGCCGGTGCAGCAGCAGCAACCGTAAATGTGACTGCGTCTGATTTAGAGCTGCACTTTAAAGAGCTGAACCAAAATCAAATGCGTGTGTTGGTGTAAACCCACTGGTTCCCAACACTTTATAAATTGTGACCTTTTATAGCCATGAAATGCTGATTCACAACCCCCTCGTCAAAGCTTGTACACTGCGTCCACCAGCTCTCTGCAGCTCCCTTTCTGAGGCATGAAGAGGGAAAGCTTTCAGTTCCTCACTTGAAACAAAATAAAGGAAAATCTGAGAAGATAAATTATGCAATGTTGTGCGGTAACTTTGACTTGAGAGGGGAAAACGAGCCTCAGGTTTGGAAGTATCGGCGTGTGACCAGTATCGGACGAAACGAGCTTAAAAATGAAACATCAGCATCGAATGAGCTGGAAAATATCATCATGTGGAGCTCGAGAGTGACGCTCCAGAAGTCCAGTTCGCATTCTGAAAAACCTTGTTTGAAGGCAGATGTGTTTCACTGGTGAAGTCGTAGAGAAATACCACACTCGCCCACGATCCTAAAGGGTAACGGCGATGTCTCAGGTTGGTGGAGCTCGCTGTTACCGTGGAAACGTTTACCACACAGCGAGTTGCTGCTGCCGTGACAGGACTGTTTGTTGTGTTTACCACAGAGCAGCCATGATTCCCCCTCTCCGACCTTTGAGAGCTGAGAGATGCTGGAAAGAAATAATTCCTGATGGTTCGTGGGACGAGAAGTCTTCAGAGATTATCCACAAAGTCTTTTATCCCCATTTTCCAAAAGTATTTTGCACCAAATCAAATGGTTTATTGTCATAGTTTGCTTCAAAGGTCACACTGTTAACATCCTGATGGTTATAGTGCCGTTGGTATCACGTGGTATTTGTGTCTCGTCAGCGATCAACACGCCAGTTTGCCAGTAAAAGTGGCTGCTGAGTTCTACAGCATGTGCATCACATTTAGTGGCTGAAATGCATCAGTAACACCTATAAATCTCTCTATATAAAGGATTTTATGAAACAACAAGGGAGTGAATGTTTAAAAAAAACTCACTACCGGGACCAAAGTCGTTAAAAAAGTAGGCGGTCGCTGTTCAATTCGAAATCACGCATCCCTCGATTTACGTAAACAGTGAAACACGGTTTAGAGTAAAACTATCTATCAGCAGAATAATATATGCAGGAGGCTATAATCTGTACAGCTCTAATATCCATACGAGTGTATTTCTCGTTGTAAGTCTGTTACATAACAGCCTGTTGGAAAGTTTCATGGCCTTGCAATGCTGCACAGAGCAAACACACTTCAAATCAAACTCATCCTCACCAAGGTCTCAGTCAGAGCGTTTCAAAGAGCTGCACGCAGTAAAAACTCCACAATCAAGGTCTGAACATTTCCTCACTAAGAATATATCACAATATCCTTTTTTTAAATCCATTAATGTGAAAAACAAAAAAGCTAAAACCTCGGGAGTCTCCCAGATCTTACGGACATCTCAATTACGTGTGACGGGGTCGAGCGGCCGGCCTGTAAACAGGTGTGTGAGCTGCGCCTGAGCTCGCTGTTGCCTGGTGATGAGGAGGCCGCAGGAGCTCCGCTGATGGGCGACTTGCTCCAAGGCCACGGGAGCAGCTTGTACTCAGTGGCCTAAGCCAGCTCCGTTTGTCACACACACACACACGCACACACACACGCACACACACACACCTCTCCTCCACCCCACCTGCCATCTGGCCTCAACCAGGAAGTGACTGTGTGAATGTGAGCAGCAGAGAGAGAGAGAGAGAGAGAGCCTGACATGTCATGGTGCTTTGCATCCGTGATAAATATTTACTTTCTAAATTTGCTGACCGTGTGTCGAGGTGGAGGTGGAGGTGGAGGTGGAGGTGGAGGTGTGGTGAACATGGCGGAGGGAGAAGTGAGAGAAACAAAGTGATGTTTATAGAGAACGCATTAGAGGGAAACACAGCAGGATCACGAGCACGCACGGCAGAGAAACCCTCGTTGAAGAGGAGCGCTGAGTGGGCGCGGGGTTGAGACAGAGGTGTCGAGTGGGAGGGAAAGACGCGCTTCACCGCCGCGCTCGTGTACACATACGCACGCACACACGCACACACACACGCACACACACACACATGCACACACACACACAAACACAGCTCCTCGGGATGCACGCCGAGCAGAACCTGTCCACTGTTTCTACGCAGCAACAACAACGGACGGAGGGTTCATGCATTTATTTATCTTTTAACTATTATAAAATCAAAACGTGTTGGCTTAAGACAAAATCTAGCGTCAAAGCGTGTTTAAATGAAGCGAATCATAGCATATTTTTAAGGAGTCTGATTAACTCCCTGGTTTACATCGTCTCTGGTGTCGGCACATTATAAGTGTATTTAAATGAACGTCTTACGTAATAAACGCTGTCGCTGTAAGAGATGTTTTCACAGCTCAGTCTCTGAGAAAGATCGCAGCTTTTCCTTCTCGTGCATATGTATTTAATTTCTACAAACAGTCTGCTGTTTCTCTGCGGTGATGAACTTATTTAGTGGCCTTTAGTTTGAATTGGAAGATCGATGCAGTTCCGTTGAGTTTCAGTCAGATTTCTTCTTTCCTCGCGCTACACTGGGTCCTTTATCATGCACATGAATCAGTCAGAAATCCATTTATACATGTCGAAATAAACAAAATCTAACAATGTTTAACAGGATGCTGCTTAATCCCCTGCCTGCAAATACAGAGGCGAGCAGATCCGGCTCATGATGGTCCAACCTGTCTGCATCTTTTTGTTAAGCAACAGCAACACAAGATATTCCCTCGTCACAATGGCCTCAGTGAGCATACGGGAAGCTCGCTTTTGTTTAAAAAAGGCCCGTGCATTCATGAATTTAAGTAAGCGCGACGCCTGCCAAACATGACGGGCCTCTCGGCGCTGCGTTTTGAGAATGATGGAGGAAATGATGGGTTGCCATAGAACCTCTGAGCACATCTCTGCCTCTGATTACAACAACATCAAAGACGCCTCATCACAAAGTCTAATGGAGGAGCAGGCGCACTTGACCAGGAGGAACGGCGACAAAAGGTGCGCTGGAGCTGCATCAGCGAGCCTCGTGCTGCAGCGTGTTCCTCCACAGAGGCGGCCGTGAATGAGCTCCACACTTCAGCCGCAGGGCGCCTTCAGATAAGTGGTGAGAAATTAGCATCCACAAACAAATATCAGAGAAAAAAGAAGAGGGAAATTAGTCAAACAAGGCCGGTGCATTCATTTCCCATCAGGGGAGTTTTAAAACAGCCGTATTCTGTTTTCCTGCAGCCATCTGCACGAGTGGCACCGAGCGTCGTGTCCAACACGCGGCCTCGAGGCCCAATGAGTCACTTGATTAAGAAAATATAAGGCGTACGTCGCAGTGATTTGTCGGTTTGTAAACACACCATTCAAAAAGGTACAATTAGTGATTCTGGAGCGAGAACGTCGACCATCGAGTCTGTTTGTGCTGGCGAGCCTCCAACACAGACGCTTTGCTGCTTCACGACCTGAGAATGACACTCAACAGTCTTTCTCCAGAAACGTCCAAAACACAACAAAATAATATGATAAACAGATAAAAATGCAGGCAGAGTGAGAAGGATTATTTTGTATGAATATATACATTGAAAACAGGATGGTATGACTTTAAAATGGGCTATTTGTAGAATTCTAGTTGAAAAAAATTAACTAAAATAACCAACAAAATGTGAAAAATAGCAGTTTTTACATTATGGTTTAGCAGAGATATCTACTGAAGCTAGCATGCTAACCAGCTAGCTGTGACCCATCCTGGTAGCCACGCTCACAGTCCAAACGACTAGCTGCTCAGCTAACTGTGCTAACTAGCTCAGCAAGGTGGCAACAGTTAGCAGCAGTTAGCGGTTACTCTGCTCTCCACTGCTTGTTTTGAGTTTGAATTTGACAGGTGGCCAATATTTACATACTGCACCTTTAAATACACTTCCACATGCCATTGGATCATTTTGATATTCCAAATACGCAATTATTTGTAATTTGAACAACATACTTTATGATTTATTTGTGCCCGTGTGGTTTCGACTGACACACTGTCAGTTCCCTCGACTGTCTTCGTGATGACGGTCTTTAGCAGAACACAGTGGCACACACGGCGGAGAAAAGGATATATTGTCAAGAGTTGGAGGGTAATTTTCTTCTTCTGCGATGTCTGTGCACAAACACTTCACCTCTCTCTTGAAGTGGATCATCAGCTGTCATTTGTGGATGTAACTCCATGAAAAACAAGCACAAGCTGATCTAGTTTCTCCTTTGACTCGCAGCCCTGAAGTTTCAATTTTGCAAATAAGTAAGGCCTAAAAAAACATTTAATGTACATGATATAAATCTAACATAAGTCTGTAAGTGGACAAACTTGAGTGCCCCTAATTTAATCCGTGTTACCTCCATCCAGTTTTCCTCAACTCTTCAAACATACTGTTTTTATACAAGAGCGTGTTCAGTTTACTTTCACATAAAACAGTCAAAAGAAGCAAATCCTCACAGTTTGGAGCCTGGAACAAATTCATGTTTTGCACTTTTGCTAGAAAAACTAATATCTAAATATCTAATTAATCAGCTGATTGACTGTGTGGGATCCTGACCTGTCACAGGAGCCTCGATGTCCAGCAGGTTCTTCTCGGCGCGCAGGATCGCGGCGCCCTCTCCTATGAGCCTCAGAGCCACCGACTCCTCCACGCGGCCCTCCTTGGTTAGGTGAGCTTTCAGCACGTCCACTTTGGGCTTCCCATCGCTGTCAAACACCTCTTTAGCCGTCAGCCGGTGACTGGGGGGAAACGGGACAGCTGCGAGGGCAAAACAAAAAAAGAATCCTTACAGCTGACATGCTTTCATAACATATTTATTTACAGTGCTTTAATATACCTTTCGTTGACAAAAGGCTTATAAGGATACGCAGTTAATTCCACATCACTGAGCAAACGGCATTTAAGCTGTTTGATTAGCAGGTACTTTGTACCTTCCAGGGGATCGACTCCCCGCAGGAGAGGGAGTTAGTGTTCACTCCCATGCTTCCAGCCCACCCTCAGAGACAATTTACCAGATTGCCGCTACGATCTGTGAGTCATTTCAATTTTCAGTATTTATAACAGAACCGCACAGTTTCAACGTTTGCTCTGCAATATTCATAGCAAAGAGATCGCTCTTTGAAAATGAAACAAGGAACAGAGATTAAAATGTTGTTAATAGGATGAATGACACCGCACGCTGATATATATATCTACACATGTTCCGCTGTACGTGACTAGAAAGACGAAGAAGAACAGAGACATCTTCTTCAATCAGTCACACGTTTGCTTATCCATCAGTCGCAATTATTTAAAAGGGGTAAAATTATGTTACGAGTCTTGAAGGCATCACAGAAATTAGACTAACCAAATCCACAACAAATCTCTGTTGCTGTCTATTTCCATAATTAGTGCCTTATAAAGGGGAGCTTTTCACAGCAATTCAGTGTGCTCCAGTAATTTTGGATACAACAGCTGCATTCAGAAGCCAGAATCCTGTTTGCATGCATTTTAATTCAAAATAGTGAACTTTCCAATCTCATCACAGCAGAAAAAGTAGTAGTGCACATTTCCTATGCAAACAGCCCAACGGGCCTCTGGACAGACTTCTGCTGAGCAGAACAAAACCCCCACAATGCACTTCTTAAAAATGGACCTCATGTCACCGCCATGTTAGCAGCTCACATCAACCTGTTAAAAGGGAACTTTTAAATGAAACTATTATTGAAAAGGTGCTTTAGTCGCCGCTGCCGAAACAAAAGCTCAGTGGGTTAAAATGTCCTTTTAACAACCTCCTGACGAGCGTGTTCCTTACCGACAGCAGAGGTACAAAAGGGACATAATTACAGACCAAATCCTGCAGATATGTGCTCCTAATCACCGTCCGCTTGGACGATTCAGACCCGAACGCTAAGCCAACGGCAAATACTGTGTGTGCGCAGGTGTGTGGGTTAACATCCACCTCTCCAAAAAGGTGACATCAGTGGTAATCAGACCTTCACTTTATCTGTGTCACACTGTGCTCGCTGACAGGTGATATTTGGGTTCTTGACTGCAGTATTTAAAGCGTTCTAACAGGTGTAAAAAGGTGTGTTACTTCCTCCTTCCTGAACAAGAAAAACAAATTCACCAAAAACGGTCTTTCAACATAAACGTTGCTCGATTTAAAGAAATACTCGGCGCGCTTAAAAGAATCCTATAAGACAATATCTCCAATCTGTCTCCCATTTAAGGTATCCAGGCCATTCAGAGATCCCCATCTGAGATAGAGTTACTCTGCCGAACACCTGCTGTGCAACTCTAGCCCGCGGCCGGGGCCTCGGGGCTTCTGCCTGGAATGACGACACCACACCGGCCGCCCGAGATGTTGGAGACGTGCAGTGTGAGCATTGGTGTGAACCATTACGAACCTGTTTGTGGCCGTTTTCAGCCTCAACAGACAGACCGCACACAGACCTCCTGCATGACTAGTATGAATAACTGAATGTGAGCGGAGTTGGTTTTAATTGGCAGTCATAATAAGTGTAAATGGGTGAAACTGCGAGGGAAGGGCAGAGGGTACAGTATTACCTTCGCCCACATTTAGCCAATTAAGCACTGCTGCAATGACAGGTAGACTCCCAAGATAGTCCACCAGAACCGTGCTGTTATTCTGAACTCTCTCTGCAACAAATATACTCTGATTATTTTGAAAGATATCACGCTCACTGAATGATTCAGGATTAAAAATAATGATCAGAGTTGGTAAAACCTGCATACATGCTACATACATGCTAGTCTGTCATCTTGTTCGTCTGTTGATTGTATCTTGCTGATGGGATTTTTATCTTGAAATGGACAGAATCACAAAAAACTAAGATTTCTAACAATGTATGACATGAAAAAACACTTAAATTGTGTTTGCATTGTCTGGAAAACTAGCAGCTTAACAGTGTGAGCATATAGGATGCTAGCTTGGAGGTTGTCGTTGTTGTTGTTTCCCCTGCAGGGATGTGGATCAGGTTAATGCACAGCTAACAGGAGAAGGTAAAATGCAGACTGAAATAGTTTTATAGCCACAGTCCTCATCCAGTAAGTCTCAAACGTCACTGTTAACGGAGTATTCACATCCATAAGTGGCACAACGTCAGCCTTCCAGTTACGTTTATAGATATTCGGGCCAAATTTGAGTTCTCACAAACTTCACAGCACCACTGCAATAGTGTCGCTGAAGTGACAAAACATAACACATCTTAAAATTCCAACACTGAAGAAAAACATTATTCTTTAACAGGAATAAGCGGCAGGAAAGCTGTGGTTGTTGGCGCGCTGGCAGCCGCTCGACACATCATCCTTCCATTTCCTACAGTCATGACAATGGAAACACTGTGAACTTTTCCCTTGTGGAATTTCTAACAGCCCTCTTATTAACAGGACTAACACCCACCTCTGCCAAAACATTACATGGCACATTGTAATAGTAGGTTCGACGCTCTAAAGGAAAAGGAGTTACCCCCACGACAACAATCAAACAGTCCAGAGCAAATGAGAAAACACAACATGGATTAACAACTCAAAAATCAAATATGAGCTTCTGAAAACAGAATAAAATTGTCAAATCTCAAACCGTTTCCCCCCAAAACAACAGAACCGGAGCTTTCCCACACTGCAATTGTGCATTTATCCTTTCATGCAGAGCTTTATGGCTGCGAGAGCACAAACTGACCCGAGGCGATCTGCCTGAAACCCAAGTATGACTCAAAAACGGTCTCCATTAGCCAGTTGCTTTTGCCTTCATTAATTTCACCATTTCTCTGTTCCCTGCTGTTATGTAACCGGGAAATTGCGCTGCAGCCTCGAATCTCGCATGAGAGAGAAATGATGAGAGAGCGAGGGAGGGTAGGGGACGATGAAAAGAAGAAGAAGAAGAAGTCTGATTTAACTTTCCCTGGTAATTTGTCTCAGATTAGCATTGTAATTTCCAAGATACAAATTAAAGTCATCCATCAGAGGTTCAGTCCAAAGCCTAATAGACAGCTGAACCTCTGAGTGTCCGGAGGGCGTGCTAAATAAAGTATACGACCTCGTGACGGTCAGCAAGGTGTACAGCAACATTTAATGATTTCCTTCTTCAGTGACTTACTGCGAGTGTTAGGTCTTGAACCCACAAAGCGTTTCTGTGACCCCAGCAGCCGCCTCTGCCCGTGCAGCGCTCGTGAGCAGAATAATTATCGCCGAGCATAACCGATGTTCAGGTGCGATTCTTGAGAGATCTGCACCACTGCAGCTGAAACCGCTGAGAGGCAGTGGGGAAAAAAACGGGCAGCTTGAAATGTTCAGGTTGGTGTAGTTCAGCGCTAATGCGATCTCTCTGAGGAATGAGACAGCGGGAGGTGTGCAGTCATACGGCGCTGGACAGATCAGCTTAATTGGAGAAAGTGAGACAGACTGTTGCAGAGCTCAGCGAGCAACCCCTGGCTTCATTTAGTGAAGAACACCGAGTGCAGCCGCGGCTCCGGCCTCCACTGGCAGCTAAGACGTCTACCCTTCCTGTATATCATCTTCCTTCTTGGCTGCGGCGGCTGTCTGAACGTTGTGTGTGCTGCACCTGACACTGATTACAGAATAAACAACAGTATAGTCACATTCAGGAGAGATTTCTGGGGCTCAAAACACTCTCAACTCCTTCTCATCTCAACTAAAAAATGGCTTCCAAACTGCGTCACATGCCACCGCTGCGTAGCTTTAAAAAAGACAAATCGTAAGAGCTTTTATTGATATAATAGAGCTCCACTAACACAATATGGTCAGTTGATCGATATCCAACTAGTGCCACTACTGGCAGCCATGGTGCCAATTTATTTTCATCAACTGCACAGCAATACCTATAGTAAACATTGACTGTGCCTGACCCAGACGTTCACCAAGAGCGAGCTATCTGCTGGAAAAAAAAAAGCCTCTGTGTTAAGTCAGCATTGTCCAAGTGAGGTTGGGATGGTGGCCAATGAGTGGGCATTGATAAAACAAATGAACTCCTTTAAAACCATACAGCAGACTGCTTGGCGAGAGAAGCAACGACTTGAGATGAATTCTCACAATACCAAGTCCAGAAGCCCAAATCATGCCATCTGATGCCCGACTGATCATCAAGAACCTGGTGATGATGGTGCAGCGGGAGCCGTCAAACCCTCCGCCCCCCTTCAGCCAGACGAGCCACCACCCCAGCAATTTTCCTCCCCTAAGACTCAGCGTGACCAGTGGAAATCTCAGCAGGACCAGCAGGGATCTGAGGCCCAGCAAAGACTTCAGAAGTCTGTGCAAGTGCAACAAAGGTCACTTCATACAAAGCATAGAATACCAGAAGTAATTTGACTGCATGGTCCGACGTTAGCAATGCAAAAGCAGCGCGATGCCTGATCTAAAGAGCGATACCGATCCATGATTTTGCTTCCTTGCTTGCACAAAACAGCAGTCTCTTTTCCCCCCGATCCATTTGCCTTTCGGAACGACGCTGCTGTGCTGTGCTCCTTATCCTCGGGCGAGGTAGGTGGCTGGCAGCGCACGCAGGATCTCTCAAGCGGAAACTCAAAATCTGATCAAGCGGTACATAAATGTTGGTGCCAGGTAAAACCACAGACGGATTATTATGACATAATGTGACACACCCAACCACGAAAGAGACGCAGAACACCATGCAAAAGTTCGGTTCATGGGTGTTTTGTGTGTGGTAGTTTTGCAAAAAGGCAACACACAGAGAACAAAAGACAACATGTTGGATTATGCGTTCAGAATGATGTTGCACTCTATGCATGAGATTAATCTGCTATTGGCTGTGCAGGAATGAAAAAAGAAAGAATTCAATCTCACTGAGATTTTTCCCCGGTTGGAAGCCTTTTAGTGACGGATCATCCACCGCGTGTGGTGTATATGTGCAGAGCACGACTGCCAAGTGTTGAGCAGGGCACCAAGAGTGTGCAAGTCACTCTCTCCACTGATAGCCTGGATTTGGTAATTAAATTACATAAGCACATTCAATTAGAACGGGATGTTTAGGGAGTCCAGGATGAACAGAATGCACGAGCGTCTGTAGGCGGCAGGAAACAAAGCACATACTGTACTTCAATAGCACCTCAACTTCAAATGTCATCTGGCAGCAGTTTCATTGCTTCATTATTACACTAACAGAGTCCAGTCGGAAGCTGATTACCTGACATGCATAATGCGGAAGATGTATCTATCTCTGCTTAACCGTACAGTGCATTATATTCACGTGGTGGTGTATAATTTGCGGTGCAGTCTACCTCACACTCTGGATAACGCCAGCATAATGTCTCTATGCCTGGTCGGAAATTGGCGTATCAGTTTTTCTTCAACTCCTCTTTCCTCCCGAAAACCCATAATACTGTCAATCAATAATTCATAAGTCCGCACTCCATAGAAGTTGCGCGTTCCTTACATACAATTAACACGGAGTGACAGCCGCAGCCTACGGCAGAAATTGTGTATAATAATATCGAGAGGATTAAAACAATATGTAAGAGGGGACTTGTGGCTGCCGGCTTAATTTAAGGATTTTCTTGACCAAAGAAAATTGTAAAAGAAAAGGAGCGGTAGGCTAATCCACCATAAATCCTTCTTTCTTTTAATAAGAGTCGACTGTGAACTCTGAGTCAGCAGAGAACACATCAGTCTCCACATATAGTGTGATTCAGAAAAGCAGTATTTTCCTCATGTAGTTTGTGCACCTGAAGACCAGTGAACGTGTTTTTTTCAGGTTCTAAAATGATCCTAAACTGGGAGAGCAGCTGTCTGAATAATGAATGCTTCACTGCCAAGTTGAAGGCCCCCGATCGCATTTACAGTTTTCACTCCTCGTCTGCGTGCCTCTCAAAACAAAATGACACGGCTGGAGGTTGAAATACCTCCTTTAAGACCCGCATACGTCATCAACAGCGTTAGACGCGACAGGACATTTCCAGTAAGCCGAGTTTCACGTTATCAATTAAGTCAACAAATTAAGGAAAATAAAAACACTGCTTCATCTCCAGGCCACTAGCGATCCTTTACAAGCTAACATTAGCAACCTGTGCTCCTGCAATACCAGTCTGCATTGATATTAGCGGTAGAGCTAAGTTGCTAGCTACCAACAGAGCAGCAGACTAGCTAAAAGAAAAGCTCCATAATACATTGACATCATAAGGTTTTTATAATCCTCTGTTGAATGCGTGAAATTGTGCTAAGTGGTGGGGCAAGGTGTGTGTTGGTATTGGACCCAATATGGTGGATAATTCTGCAAAGTCTGGACTCTACCGCTGATCGGACGCAGCTGTGCAGCCGAGAGGGGAAACTACTACAATTTTCCAATAATATGAACATATGAAGATGTATTAAAGTGGCAGTCAACCTATAGAACATATTCGCCAACCATCTGGCCACCGAGGACGGAACGGATATTCCAAAGCGCGGCAGGCTTCAGGGTTAACGGTCAAAAAGGTCACTTAGAAACTGGCGTGAACCTCTTTACCATGCATTAGTCGGGATAGAAGCCGGCCCTGAACGAAACGCTTAGCAGAGCTTAGCTTTGAAGCTCAGCGCTTTGGAGTCTGCCGAAATATATCTGAGTGCAGTATGGAAATGGAGTGGTTACCTCTGCGGTCGAGGCAGGAAGGAGAGCGGAGCCAACAGCACTAACCTTCCAAGACACATAAAGAGAGGAAGAAGAAGAAAGAGGAAAAGAAGCCTTTGCTGCAACAGAGGGGGAAAAAATGCAAAAGGGGACGAGACAGAACTGTCAACAAGGACTCCGGGGGCCTGTATCAAAGACAGATATCGAGCCATGAAGACGAGCACTGCTGCAGAGCCCAGCAGGTACTAAGGATGATATATTTAATCATTCGCACACAAATCGTTCCCTCGAATTAATAATTTGCAATAGTACAATAACTTGTACTACTTAATTCGCTCCCTGTAATTAATAATTCATGCCCTAAAATTACAAATTGTGCCTCTGAATTACTCGATTCATTCCCTCAAATTAATAGCAGGCCCGTTCAGATTATTGTCGCAGTATTCAGGAAGGAAAAAAAACTGAAACTACAGTGGACACTCAGCGTTACTACTGGTCATCTTTGGGTCCGTGTGGCACATTTACATCAAAGAGCTTTCGGTGTAGTTCCCTACATGCAGCTTAACTCTGGATCTGTTTCCACGGCGCACAGAACTCTTGGATGTAGGCGGGTTTATCAACAGATGATAACGGTCATAGCAGGTTTGTACATCGAGTCTTTTGTTCCACGTGAAGTGACGATACTGTTGAACGGATTGCAGCTCAACAGAGGGGGGAACAAAAGGAGGGAAGGTAGCGGTTCTATCGGTACCAGTTCTAATGAAAACTGGACTGCTCGGTGGAAACCCTGCAAACATCGCTGTGTAATGCACTGAATAATACGCCGTCAGATGAAGAGCCATCTAAAAAAGGGCCGCTTGAGTTTAGCACAGCCTTGGATTTATTCTGATTTTGCAAAAAAAAATATGTGGCACGACACAAGAACATATAATTTCTGCAAATGAATGCCCTCAATTTGAAGCTAGTTATACTCTATTATCAATCATAGCTAAATACTGTACTATTACTCAACTATTTGACAAGTAAGAAACACTCAGTATATGTTTGTAATGCCATGAACACATTGTAAGCTCTGTAAACAAACACATTTCCTTAACTGCAAATTGTCACTGCTTCAGTCTATAGCCTGCGGACAATGCTGAAACTAAATTGCATCTCTAATGGCTATTTCTGTACTTTAAAGAGTTGCTGCCCATCATCATCTGCTGCAGTGATATAAGCTTTTACATCACGTCAACAAACAGGAGAGATATTAGATAAAAGTGAGTAAAAGGGGTTGCCAGGGAAACAGAGCTGTAGAGTCTCAGTCTTAATCTTTCATCCATCAAAATATTGCCTTAAAAATGAGTCGCCGGCAGCGCGCTACGTGCTGCACTGACCCGATCCGATCCGAGGCTGGAAATCTGAGCAGAAGCCTTATCGCATGTATTCACATCGACGCACGCGAATAATATATTGACCGAATGTGGAGAACACAAACAAAAGGAGGGCGATGGTGCATGCATCTGACAGCTGTTCGCTGCAACAACATGTGTGGCTGTTTGCACAGAGGTGCACGTCAATGACAGCCATCTAGGGATCCTCATTATTAAGATAGACAGGTCGTACACTAAACAAGCCAGCGATACTCCAAAAAAACCCTGCGTTCAAGCTGGTGGGGCTGTCAGGGTTATCAAAGTCCATCAAGCTCTGACAGAAAGTGGCCCATAGCGGTGTTTCAGAGAACTGGGCGACAGCCATGCGAGAGTGAGTGACAAGCAAACGTTAATCCTGCTGCTGGCTCAACAGATTTTAGATGAGAAATGTAGAAAGAGTTAGCAGCAGCAGCAGCAGCAGCAGGTGATCAAAATGCACCACTGCTCAGACAGCACTCTGACTAAGTCCCTGATTAATTAGAGAGGTTAGGGCTGAAGCGTGGGAGGCTGGTGTGGGCGAATGGAGGGATGGATGAATGTATGTATGGATGGATAGATGGGAGTAGGCGGAGGATGTTGCGGAAGGTGGTGGATGGGCATTTTCTGAGAGATGTCCCTGCGCCGGCTCTCTGGCTTGTGGCGAGCCATCAATGCAGCAGCCGATCGATGACAGAGTGAGAGGGACGCCGGGGACCCGGATCATGGCAGGCAAATGACTACAGTGGATTTGGAGGTGGAGTGGGGGAGGTGCATGAGTCAGGGAGAGAGAGAGATCAGTCACTGAAATAAAAATGCATCACGAGCAAAGATGGGTGGAAAAACAGAAGCTTCAGTTCATCACAAATGATCCTCGAATCACAACTGTCAGATTTTACATTCTTCTAGAAGTGCGGTTCATTTTGTGCCTGATGTTTAGCTGGAAAACCTTCCCGTTAATATCAAATTCAACATGAAGTACAGGTGCACCTTCATCACCAAGCTAGCTAGTTCTAGCTAAAGAGCATTTCAATCATATCACCTGTTTCTGTACTTTTGTAAAAATATAAAATACATTAAAATCATGCGACTGAAACGGATCAATCCAATGTGCTGGATTGACCTTATCAAGCAGATTGGTATCAGCCATGACGGATCGATCTGCAATAACATCTTCTTTGTCCAACATCATGATCACATTTCAGTGACTCACCTGTCAGTTAAATTTACTTTGTCATTTGGCAAGATATTACCAGAGCCATGACACCTGGCTTTATGTTGCCTTGTGTAAATATGTTTTCAATTAATTTAAAAATGGGTCCATAGTATTGACGGCACTTTTTATTTAATTGAAACACAAGTGCAAAGAATAAATGTTGTTGCACGGCATTAGACTCTGATCCAATAAACTGCACCTCTGTAGAAGAGACAGGTGTTCAAAGTAAAAGGTAAGAGGGCAGAAACAGAAGGTGTGAACAGTGAATTCAGAGAAGTCAGTTCTAACCACTAAGAAGTTATGATGAGGGCCGTGTTGAACACAGTTAAAGTGAATAATCACGGGCTGCAGCAGGTTTGGGCAGACCTGTGTTTAAGGTGCACAGGGACAACAGTGTAAAACACCTCGCAGATTTCCAGGTTTGCAGAGACATTAACACTCCACATTTCCTCTGAAAGCCACTCTTGACAGGCCCTGAAGAAGACATCCCCTGCTAGCTTTGCCACGCTGAGGCCTGCCCCCCCTCCTCCACAATGCCGTGACACAGGATTAGCTTTCATTAGAGAAGGCGCTGTAATCAGCTTTGGAGCATAGCAGAGACGGAACAATGGAGGAGGCTGAAAGGATCTGGGAGACAGGGTGCTATGGGTGCACGCTCGGCTGTATGCAAGTTACTCCCACAAACGGAACCTGTGGCACAGACGGATTCACAGCCAACCTGCATCCACCCGGTGCTCTGTGCCACGCCATGAAACACTGGTACCATCATACAGCATGAAAGCATCATGCTAATGTCTTCACCTGTCGACGGAGGAGCGGAGATGTAACTGCCACAATATGGCATCTGAACGTCGTGACTGGCAGTTTACAGACAACGAGAGAGAAAGCACTCCGACAGGCAGTATGGACCAGCAAATCTGTTCACTTCATTAGTTTGGTTTATCCTTTATATCTCCTGTTCAAGCAAGACCACGAACCAGCACTTATGCAAAGTGCAGCAATGTGCGAGATGTACATGTCTGTGGTGAACGGGCTGTCAGCGCGGCGCTGCGGAGCAGCACGCAGACTGAAGCTGTCAGCAGGACGCATGACGTGAAAACAGAGGCAGAAAAATCTAATAGATAACTGAAGAAAACTTCAAACTGTCTTCAATAAATCAAATTAAAGCAAATCAGGTTCCACGCTATCACGTATCTGTCCGTTAACACGATGATGGCATGTTTCCGCTTCAAGGCTACAATTTCTACATTTCCTTCAGATGGCAAACAGAAAGGTCAGGCAGCTCAGGAGGGCGTGTTTGGATTCCAGTCTGGACAAAAACATGGCCCTGCACGTGCACAGAACCACCTTTGTGCGAGTCCTCCGCCGCTCTCCATCATGCTGTCAACTGGCGCTTGTATTGGGAAGGACTGACGACACAGGTCTATCGAGAACATATGTCCCCACTAACCCTGGAGAGCTTCGCCTGAGCGCCGGCAGCCTCTTTACAAAGCGTTCTTGTTGGTGGCGTGTTCTGCGAGTGTGCGGTGACATGCAGACAGATCCGCTGTGAGCAGCTCAGCTCGGGTTGCATTTGTCTCAAAAACCAGAAGTTTGACTTCAAAACCTTTACTACGGAGTTAAACATGCGAAACTCAATACTATAATGATAGAACGACAGAAGTAAAAATATATTGCAGCATGCCACCACAATTAAAGTGGACAGGTTTGCAGCAGCTTTTGCAGAAGCGTTTAAAATGTTGGTTGGTCATAAAATCGTCGGCTCTGTAAGCACATTAGTTCGACATTCTGCACGAGGTTCGTTTTTTAATGTTGCTACCTCATGTTTTTTATTTCACTGCCTGCGACAGGCGGCTGTCAGGAGACATATTGTGGCTCCTTCTTTTCCAGCCGCTTTTAAATATTTCAATCCACACATGTAAACCCTCGAAGGAGAACACTGACAAGAAATTTTAGATTGCAGAAAAAAAAGATGCTGCAAGTATCAACACATATTACGTCTCGCTCATGGAGTACGACTGAGTCGCACTGTAAAAATAATCTTGGATGGGATCCACATACGAAACCTTGAACTTATGAAAATCTGGCTGGCTGATTCAGGAGTCATCTCAGTTCTGCACCTGCAGGAGGTCGAGTCCTGAGTCGAGTTACACCTTCATATCTCACATCACAAATCAGAAATCTGGACGACAGATGACTCGCATTCAAAACAATGTTATCCGATATGATTCAATACGGTACGAAATCAATAGAAAAATACTTTTACGTTCCAGAAACTCCGACTGACTTCAGTGTTTTGTGCACTCATTCACAGCTTGCCTCTGAGATAATATGCCTCAACAGGCGTGATCACACCTCCCAAGGAGGGCTCGTTGGCAGCAGAGATGTTGGCATTTCTAGAATGCAATTACTAGACGCATACAGAGGGGATGAGGCCGAGTCTATATTTTCACCCACACTTGGTAAACGGAGCAATACGAGACTCGAGGCTGACCTGAATAAAACACAGACTGAACTTTAGATAACGATCCTCATCATTAATTAGCCCCCTCTCAGCTGCGAGGCTTACCTGTTTGACTTTAGAGTGAACACCGTCCTGCTACTATCGCCGTGATCTGTGCACTGGGGCAAACCCTCCCGATGATACCAGAATAGCCCCATCGCATATTTGAAAGGGCATTCCTCCACGCTCGATCAGAAGGACAGGGGAGGGTCAGACACAGCCAGCAGAATGCAACATGCATTCTAAATAAATCGATAAAGCTGAAATATCTCTGACTAGAGTTCAAGAATCTAACATTGTAAAAAGGATGTTTTTGGCATCAATATTTGTGTCCAACAGATCCACGCTTGAGTTTTAATTTCTGGCAGACTGATTGGTTTTTTGGGGGACAGGTGGTGAGGCAATGGGACGGCGCAGCCAGCCACCTCCTCCCTCCTCTTGCCAAGACAACAAGGCCCCTAAGAGTCCCCTTCCTTTGCCATCCCTTCCTCTCCCCCTTTGCCCACGCCCACCTCTAAAGCCTCATCTCTGTATCTAGGCCATGACTGCGCGGGTGTGGTGGGTTCTCCTGCCAGTAGGGGTACCTGACTGCCAAGACAGAGAAGCAAAAAAAACAGCATGCTGGAGCTGGAGAGGAGGGAGGGAGGGAGGGCAACAAAGGAATTACTTCTCTAAAGACCAAAGGAATTCTGAGTCAGCAAGGGATATAACTCCTCACCAACCACACACACACTCCTTGTCTCGCCATTCCAAGCCCTCTGGAGCAGCTCTATATATCAGGAGAAGCAGTGACGGAGCCCCTGAAGTAGCTGCTATTATGCAACCCTTCTGGGCTAAAAGTGACTGTAAAGTAAATCATCCCTCTCTGCCGCCAGCCTGACCTCCATATTGCAGAGAAAGCACTTTCAAAATTCACTAGCAGAGTATTACGCTGAAGGCGCCATCTGTGCAGGCTTTACTAGCAGCCGCGAGATTAAAGGCAGTTAAAGCATCACATTCGAAAGCCATATCTGCAGCGGGCGTCCAATCAAAGATTAGAAGTGTAAGTAAGGGCCGTTAGAAAACTCCAGGCGCTGCCGAGTACCGCAGGTCAAGCAGGAGCAGGCTGCCGAGGTCGCGGCCCCGATGCCTCCGGGCCAACGCGCCTGCTGCAAAGGTCGCGCGTCCTTGAGGACGAGGTCGGTGAACAAGTTCAGGACTCAGAAAGGGACATTTGACAGCTTGACTGCCTGAAGGGAGTCTCGACTCCCAGACTCTTGTCTGATGCGGTCAAAGCTGTACATACAGTACATATCGTTTTACATTTACACACCAGATACTGTCGCTCAACTTTTCTACGTTCTTCTGTAAAACTTTCAAAGACAGTCAGAGCCCCTCATTTATTATATTAAAAAGAGCTGAGACAATAACACGTTGATCAAAACTATGGGAGGACGATCTGATGTCAAATCTGGATCAATCTTGAATGATTCTCTCAGCCTAAAAGGTGCAAAAGCTTGCTAAACAAAAGGGTAGAATAGGTTCAATGTTTGTATTTAAAGGCTGAACATGCAGGACACACGCTTCCATATATCACGGCAGTTTGCCGAGTCCAAGCCACACCATATTTACTTTAATCAAAAGCAAATAGGCTTCATAAAGACGTCCCATGCAGCGCCGCGGCCCGACACTGCGGAGCTGCCCGGCTCTGAGCTGTATACACCATCTGTCAGTCCCTGCCCTCCTAACTGCTGGCTACCAAACAGACAGTACACAGCAAACGCTCAACACAGCTTACGACTATTGTCTGCCAACGTCATGAAGCGTTTGAGATTTAAATACCAAAAAAAAACATGAGTTTGGGGTCTGGTGGAGGCGGAATGCTAAATTGATTTCACTCTGCAAATCGCAGCTCAAGCGCTGGCTTAAAAACACTCGGAGATACACTATCTGCCGGCCGACCCGCTGATTTGTACCTCGATTTGGCCGTCCCCGAGGCTTGCCACATTCCTGCGGGGGGGATCAGATTACGTTCTATACAGGGAGACGGCCTGAAGCATTATGGGTGTTTTGGTCTTACGACATGGGTCTGACACAGTTGAGCAGCAGCGTGAGCAAGCAAGTGTTTTAGGAAGGGAACGAAAAGAAAAATGCTGAATGAATGGCAGATGGTGGCCTAGAGGAAGCATTGTAGTCATGGCTGAGAGCAGGGATGGCAGAAGCACAGCTGAAACTTTACAGAGGAAGAGGAAGGCAAGAAATGTGTTGTTGGAGGGAGGCTGGAATACATGACAGAAAGACAGAATACAGTCAGGCTTGTACAGCGTGTCGCACAGTTTTACAGGACAGCAGTAAAAAAAGGCTGCAGACTGGAGACAAGCTGTCAGAGACGCTGTCTTCTTGAGACTGTGTCATGGATTCGGACAAACCCAAACTTATGCTCACAGCAGTAACTGTTTGCCAGTAAACGTCTGTGTCACTCAGCAACTTCGGCGGTTCCTGTGGGGGCTGGGCCTCCACTAAAAGGCTTGCATGATATAGCAACGCAACAAACAGGCTGCCAAAGAGCATGACAGCGAGTGAGCGTGAGGGAAGGCCCGGGGAGTGACGAGTTACAGCATTAATTACCAACAATGGGAGCACATCTGAGTTCACACAGAGTCGAGATTAGCTTGTTGTAACAACAAGTCTTTCACGGCTTCATGATTCAGTTTTCAGCCAGTTGAACAAACGAACAGTGGGAGGATCCTACTACTCCAGGTCCTACACCGATATGAAAACACATGTATGAACATGTGGAACAATGACAGCTGACGGGCGCATCAACCAGAACAGGATCTCTCTCCGAATGCAAACAAAGCAAATGCAACTAGCTGCAAAAACTGAACGCCCAAACATTATATTCATCTCCGAATGTTTCTGCAAACCAGAAATGTTCACACCATACTGAATTTTCTATAAAACGTGCAGCATCATGTTCACGTTACATGTTTATGACCCGACTCTCTCATCAGGAGGTGGAGGTGCTGCCGAGCCAGCGGGCGCAGTCTGAGTTCCAGCATTTGTAAGTGTGACACCTCTGGATGTTTTTAAGGAGACCTCAGCACAATTTCCAGTTGTGTTGGAAATACTGATATGTTTCTCGTATATGATTAGCGAACAGGCAGTTCAGCCAGAACTGGAGCTTAGTTACTCTTCAAGCTTTGGGAAACACGGATCAACATTTCTTACATTTTGTAGAAAACAACAACAACAACAACGACAGATGAATCTACAATAAAACAATTGATGGCTGCAGCCCTAAAAGCAACCATTTATAAGCAGCAGACCCACTTGACAGCAGAAAGCTCCAACAGGAGCCCTCCCTCCACTCCTAATGGTCCGATTGGGAGCGGGACGGCATTAAAGCTCAAATGATTGGTCATCGTAATGTATGGCTCCCCGGCGCTGTTTGGACAGGCACAAAATCAATCGGAGCCCTGGGACACACTAACCTCTCCACAATCTGGCTAACAGAGGCACACAGTGCGCTCAGACTGATGGGGTATCAGTTTGCACGACGAGCGAGGACTCTGACTGTCTGTTCTGCCGAGCGAGCCGTCTACTGCGGACAAACTGGAGCGTAAATTAAAAATCGGACTGCAGAAACTGACCTTGCAATTACTGGCAGAATATTCAGAGGGAAAACTCAACTGCTCACAGCCAGGAATGAAACACATCCTGGTGGTCCTGTTTGGAGTTGAACCCCGGGGCCGGATTCAACAGACAAAACAGCAAGGGCACGGTAACAAATACACACCACCTCTCGTACCCCCCGCCTCTCCGCCAACACACACACACCTCAGTCACGACTCCGGCTCTGGTCAGCCTCTGCAGAGTGTGTTTTGAGTGAGTGGGCCGGGCAGCACAGCGGTCCTCCTTCCTCTCGGCTCCACGTGGGTGGGAGTGACTGAGTGGCCTGCCATCATCAGCTCTGGGGCAAACTCAACCCCTGTGTGCCCGCTCGTCTCATGACACATTTCTACAGATCCATTAGTGAGTTTTAGCCATGGGCCAAATAACAAAATATAAATAAAAAAATCACTTCAAAAAGACACGATCAAGTCATAAGTTTGAAAACTTGCTCGTGCAAAATGAAGTTCAGATGATTTCTAAAAATATGAATGAATTTGTTGATGTGAGGGGCGACAGCCGACATCAGGAGGCTCTGCCTCGTCTCGTCACACAAAACAACATCCTGTCAGGTCAATTATAGAACCAGCTTGACATCCAATGACAGATCTTTTATTTTTTTTCCTACGGCAGATAAGCGGCAGACGTCGAATTCACCCGGCAACACGTGGAATAAGAGGGTTCACTTTCAGCCAGGTGGTCTATAATTAACACGTGTAAATAAACCTTGGGGCCTCGACTCACCTCCAGCTGTATTTGTATAGCTGGAGTTTCTCTCGTGTCCACACGCTGGGCACCCTTAGCCAGCGAGCTAACAACACCTGAGAGAAGAAAGACCACCTCTCCCCTTTAAACGTGGCAGGATGAACAGTGGCTGAGCAGAAGAACAACAGAGTGCCACATAAAGTGCTTATTTACCCATCTCCACATAGAGCTTCAATCAATTAAGCTTAATTTTTGTTAATTAGCTTAATGGAGCTGAGAAATTAATAAAAAACAAAATAATTTCTGTTAAAAGCACAACAGAGTGGAAATACATTTGCAGTAAGTGCTGAAACTATCACTTCACATCACGCAGCACCCTGTATGGAGCAGAAGTGGCTCATTGGCTCTTATTCCTGCTTCCACTGCGAGTCAAGGCTTTAATAAACTGCATCCGTAACACTTGATTAAAAGCATCGACTGGCCTGTTAATTAAAAGGAACTGCGTACGCACAACATGATCTCTCAGCTTGTCTGATAAAATCTGTCCGGCAGCGGATTCATTTCTCCAGCCGCAGCTGAAACCCTGAAGTGGTAAAGAGACAGGTGGAGGTGGGAGAGGTGGAGCGAGACCCTCCAGTCCCACACACACTTCACATCGAGGGCCTCCTGGTTTACAGTCCGAGGTAAAGCTGCACAATACGGTTACAACAATCTCACTGATGATGTGACATTTGTCATGTTTTCTTACAAATGTTACCTTCATCAAAAGAATCGCAGCTTCTTGTTATTTGGATATCAAACTCAACAATATCGCAATCTGATTGTTTTCTATTCAGGGATTAGAGTTGGCCACTCGTTGAATTCATACTCCAGCAGCATATAACAGAGTAACTGCTGCTAACTGTAGCCGCCGTTATGAAGCCCAGTTAGCTGTGCAGCTAGCGGTCAGGACTGGGGGCTCGGAGCAGAAGACCGTGACACAAGCTAGCTGGTTAGCATGCTATTTTTAGTAGACATCCAACAGGCTTTTCTTAACATGTTGTCAACTAAAATTCTTACACACTCAACCTTTAACCTCTGACTGTCTATGTTCAATGCAAAATCATACTGAAGCTACTAAACAACATTTAAATTAAATGTATTAAATGTTGATTTACTTGAATTTTAATTGGTT
Organism: Diplodus sargus; assembly: GCA_903131615.1. Lineage (NCBI taxonomy): Eukaryota > Metazoa > Chordata > Actinopteri > Spariformes > Sparidae > Diplodus > Diplodus sargus. The sequence goes on along the minus strand of CAEMYA010000149.1, from coordinate 941,189 downwards.
AAGTTCTTAAAGCAGTGAAATGGTCAATGATTATTCATCATCATCCCTAATTTCATAATATCGTGCAGCCATAGTCCAAAGCAAGCAGTGCTGAACATGCATTTCCTCACTGGAAACTACTGAGCAACCGGTCTGAATGCACACGCTGGCTCTTCTCCGGGCCTATGCTTCAGTGGTCGGCCAAACCAAACTCCTGCCAAAAACAGAAATTTGCAGCACAATGCAAAGCGCTTCAACCTGAAGGCAAGAAATCCTGTTAGACCAGGAGACATGCTCATCAAACGTGCCGGGGGGGAAAATCTACAGTAATGATTGGACAGCGTTGGCTGAGATGAGAAAACTGGCGTAAATCTGTTTTCTGGCGTCATTCTGTGAACCAACCATGTCCGTGTTTGGCATAAAAAGCCACAGTGAGGTCATAGTATCTACTGTCCTCATCGCTACGGCTCGACTCTATCTGTCAAAGCCATGACGCCGGATAAAGTCTCCACGTCGTGCACCGCCTTCATTCCTTGCATGCTACCTGACACACATGCCCACGTACTGGGAATGAAGAGAATCTGCATATTCATCAGTTCTTCATAGGAACAGGTCGCATTTGCATCAGCGTCGGTGTGTGTGGGTGTCAACAAGTACCGATGCCCACACGACAGCAGAGAGGAGGCAATCTCGACTAGACATTTACCGTGAGATACTGCGCACCCTTCCCGTGTCATTACCTCCTATACGTGCACCGCGTCCACGAGCCGAAACCAGAGTCACAACATCCCTCCCCCCGCGGTGACTTCCCTCTGCTTACTAATCTAGCATTTACAGCCAGCCCGCAGATGGATTTACTCATTTTACCCGTATTTAAATACAAACAGGCGCCTGGCACAACGCCGTCGTGTGCGTCCATGTTTGCATCGGTCACACGGCAGCATGCAGGGACTCGTCCTGACACCCAGGTACGTTCTCCCCCACAGAGAACCTGCTCCTCCTCTCTAATGGAGCCGAGCGTCGCAGCAAAACCGGGGCCAGAATCCTGCGCGTGTTCAAACAGACGAGGTTTGTCCCAGATAAAAACGCTACCGTGGAGATCTTTTATTCCGAGGCACAAAACATTATTCAGCGTTGCTGAAGCGGTTTCTCATTTGGCATGCGGTCTGAGGTGGCTGTGTGTGTGCATACCTGTGGGCTGGGGTTAAGTAAATATTCAGGCTATTCAAAATGTAAACAGACTGCAATTCTTTTTGCCAATGATAAAGCCAGGGGTATATTCCACTGATGCACGGAATATAAATCATGAGGATTTAATTGCTGGAAGAAAGAAAGATTGTTTCTAGCTTCAGCAGTTATTCGTTTGCTCCTTCACTTCTTCCTGCTTAGATTTTACAACCATTACTCGATTAATTGATTGGTAAATCGACTTTAGTGATAATCCATTAATTATTTCAATTATTTCAAAGTAAAATCTGCTCTGTAAATGTAAAAATTTGTTGCTTTTGTTTGAGATTCATGACAGCAGTTGAAGCAGCGTTTCAGTTTGGGACCATTGGACGTCATTTTAGGTTCTGGAAAATTGTAAAAAGTGTTTTTCATAACTTTCTAAACTAATATAACTGACAAATTAATTGTGAATATAATCAATCAAGATGAAAGAATGATTGCGAGAAAAGAACATCAACCACCTGTGAAAAAAACTTGAATTAAAAGTGTGTATCTTTATTTATTTTTTTATATATTTATGTGTCTATGAAAAATGTTTAAACATACGTAGGAGAAAATTTTTTCTGTTTAAATATCCAAGCAACTGCCTCATTTAATCTCTAAAGCTACTTTTCCTTTTTTAAATACGTGACTAAACACAAGAATTATAAATAGATGCAGTAAAATGTTTATGTAACTAAATTATTGAATATAAATGAGGTCATTTTGTTTTGTTTTTCCTAATATCAGAAACATGCAGTCTGCCCAGTGTGATCCGCCACCATAATCAACATTATTGATCCTGCACTGAATGAATAAACACTGCAGACACCTCTGAGGAAAACAGGACAGTTTCATAAGAAATAAAATCATCTCAAACTTTACAAAACGGATCAGAATCCCCACAGAACGCTTAAAAATCCATGCGCAGCGTCTCCAGCTCGGCTCGGCCCGGCTCGGCTCGGTTCGACTCGGCTCGGCCCGGCTCGGCTCGGTTCGACTCGGCTGACCCGACGCTCGGAAATATCACTGCTGGGAGCTAAAACCATTAGAGCCTGTTGAAAGATTCATTCGCATGGATTTACTGTACGTCCTTAATTCAGGCTTCAGTTTAATGCTGATCTGAAGAGGTAGTCTGAAATATAACTTCATACTCGTCCACAACACACACACACACACACACACACACACACACACACACACACACACACACACACACACACACACACACACACACACTAATATTAATACGGTGAAAACTGTCACTTCTAACACAACTAGTGATAAAAACATCAGTGCCCTTTTTCTCAAATGCTTCAAATCCCTAAAATATGTATGAACAAAGTTAAAAGGTAAAATTGTGACTGAATTAATCGGTTATGTTAATTTATATAGCACAAAAGAAATCAATTGTTTAGATTTGTTTATAGTAGTTTTTAAGTCTTAAGTGTGAAATAAACTGCTGTCGGCTTATTTAAACACATTATTTCTGCTGCAGAATGTTTAAGATGTCGTTCTGCCATCTGAGTTTCTGATGAACAGCAGCCTCACTGGTTTTATCACATGTTTTACTGTCATTCTTTAGTGCACAGTTACTAAATCTGACTGTACTTTGCATAATCAAATTATGCAAAAAAAAAATGAATAAAAAGCGACACACAGAAGTCTCTCCTGGATCAAATCGTCATCGGCTGAGTTGTTAATTGAACTGAGTGTCTGTTAAGCCACTGATTCACAGCCCCTGACGAAGCATTCGCTCTGCTTTTTACTGCTAAAGAGCATTTTGGCAGCAGTCCCGTGGCAGATGGTTTAATAGATCTGAATTCTCAAGAAAATCTGCTTTCTCAATTAACTATAAGTGACCCATGTTGTGGCTAATCTGCGTACACGTGTACGAGCGCGTACCCCCTAAAAATCCAGTTTCCTGTCTTTCCTCTGCCCTTCAAGTTGGACCTGAGGTGAGAAACAGATTTACTACTCTGCTGGCCTCTTTAATAACCCAGCAACCCAGTTGCTGGCAGTTCACTGGGTTAGCCTCTCCTCCCCCACACTCATTGTACCGGCCGCCCAATATGTAGTTACATGTGTTGTGGAGACTGTATTGATTGATTTGTGACAGTGCTGCGACCAGCTCCAGAGAGGATCTGATGACACACGACTCCTGTCTCTGTTCCAAATGGCTTTTGTTCGCCACTGTAGCTGACAAAAGGGCCATGTGTTGGCGTCTGCCAGCTATGAAATGGGAAATGCTGTGGGCTTGTTTATACGGAGGCTGATTTTTTTTTTTTTCTGCACCAAACACAACAGTGCAGCATTATGATCCACGGCTCATGGCTGTGCACGGTGGCTACAGGCAATCAGGAGAGTCATTTTTCTGTTTGGTCATCTGCAAGATGGTCGAAAAAGGAAAATGTGGCGGATGTAAGGCACCTTATGGAGAGGCACAACGGTGCAAAGCCACATTCAAACACCATCCATCAACATATAAGCTACAAAACAGCTGCTGACAAAACCATACTGGTCCGAACGTATCAACAGCTGGAGTTCAAAGGTTTGCAAATCCCCGAACTGTACTCACAGGCTTAGCTGCAATCTAAAAATGCCAAGGTAGGTAAACAGTTTTCTCCTCCTATTGCTTTATCAAGACCCTACATCCATTTGTTCACATGAATTAGCAAGAGCAGCAGCTAATGCATGGAGTCAGATTACAACCTCAGAGCAGAGCCGCCTTTATCCCCCTATATGGAGCTTAATCTGTTCAAATCCACCGCTTTGCTGTGCCCCAAATCCACAACAGAGCCTAATTCCTCTTTAATCTAATGAGCGGTAAAGGTGCACTTACCCAGGTTCAGGACACCACAGACGGGAGTATCTGAGTGTCACATCACAACACAAGTAGCTCAGGTTCTCCTCACTATGCGGTGACGCAATGCATTGTTATCATAAACTGCCAACAGAATCTTACGTCACGGCAGACTTGGCGAGCAGACACAAGACGGGCTTTGATCACTTGTTTTCTCGTCTTCCTGTCACTTACAGTTTGTGCTTGAGGCGACTTTTTCAGGTCGAGCTGTTTGAGTGGACTGCTGTCGGGAGATGCTGAGGAGGAGGAGGAGGAGGAGGAGGAGGAGGAGGAGGAGGTGGCCGGAGCTCAGACTCCTTCACATGCCTCGACGTGACAGCAGACTAGGGAAGGGGGCGTCCCTGAAGACCGAGGCGGCCGGCTTCCTCCCACTAACTTATTCAGAGCGGCTTCAGCGACAGTTCGGCTGAATGTTACGAGCTCACTGTTCGTGACCGGGCTGGAAAATCAGAGAGTCCATTTTTATGATCAGTGAAATCATTTATGATGTCTGATTGGGTTTGATAGCTACAGTTGCTCAGGTGGAGCAGATCAAGCACTCCCTGTTCACAGGTCAACCATCGGACCAATCACAGGCTCTGATCCAGCACTCTGATTCTGTCTGCTGGCAGGATTATTCTCACATGTTCACCTGCAGCGTCAAGTAACGAGGCCTGAATACTTTGTACTACCTGCACAATGTGAAGGCATAAAAAGATTTATTAGCTGTATTAGTATTTTAAAGTACTGCAACCATATATTTATCAAATCACTCTGCATGTTAGCTGATAATCTTTGCATGATACTCAGTGTGCTAACAAGTAAGGAGAAAAGAAATGCAGCAAATCAACAATTAGATTTCAATTACTAAATTAGTCGTTTGGTCTATAAAATGTCAAGATCACGTCCATAAATGTCTTGTTTTGTCCACAACCCAAAGAAATTGAGTTTACTGTCATAAAGGAGGAAAGAAACCAGAAAATATTCACACGTCAGAAGCCTGAAAAGAATATTTTGACATATTTTTCCATAAAAAACAAAAAACTAATCGATGAAATGAATTCATCATTGCAGCTCTAATGAAAAATTATCGAAAATGTCATTTCAACTCCGGTATTATGTTCTAGTGAAATGAAACAACTCAGTTCCCGATGATGGAATAGTAATTGCGATATTAAAGAGTGACCAGAATAATTACCCTTATTACTCGAGCCATTATCAGGCCAAACAGAAACCGGCTGAACTCGCTGCCTCGCTTCTCCGTTCACCCTCTCTAGAATCAAGTCAGAATCTGCAATGAACAGATCAAATTCTTATGCAACTCTCACAGAGATCAATTCTATCAGAGGAACAAATAACCTCAGAATAATTAAATGTTCAGCACCTTGTTAGCCGTACAATAAATATAGCAAGCGAAGACAAACGTCTGTTATTATGCGCTCTCGATTCAAACTGACAGTCGAGCAGAAGAAGTTAAAAATATAAAAAAAAGGTGAGAAAGTAAGAGTTAACCCTCAAGCTGGTGCACGCAACATTCTCTGGGTTTACAGTCAAAAACCTGCAGAAAACAAACTGAGTATGTAGTTACTGACAATAGGAATCTCCCAGGATTAGTCACCAACATATGGCACCTAACTTCACCACAGGGAGCGTGTTCCCATGCAAAGACAGCTAATGACAATCTGATATTACTGAGAACGACGACACCCAGAGAAATAAATGGTAATTCTACGTCTCTGCACCTGATAAGAAAGAAAACGGCACACATGTCAGATTGTGAACACGACCATATGTAGGTGACCACATGTAAGGCAAGGATCAAGTATGTGGCATTACTTAATGTTCTGTTCTATAAATGACTCGGCTATCCAGCTGGGATCAGTGGCTGGCATTGCGCCGCTGTCACCACCACCGTCTCTCCAGCCCACGCATGTCTGAGCACGGGGGCCTCTCCTCAAAAGTCAAATGTCAGATGTTATCCATCCCCACTTATAGAGACGGGCCCTGCGCAGCATCGGGGGCTCGGAGGCCCGGCTTCTTCGCCGGCGACGGAAAAACACCATTACTGAGCTCGCTGCACTTCACAGCGTGTCACGATCGCAGCGTGACGACCATCTTACTGACCCTTTATTCATTTTATATCCAACTGAGGGGTCGCTGCGCTGCAAACCATCAGCCAGAAGACGACTGAAGAGCAAAATAGGAGCATTTCAAAGGCAACGATAACATAATATTATATATCATACTGTAGGAGCAGCAGGTTTATGAGTTCTGCATGCTGAAAACAGTTCAAATCCACTGAATCAGAAACTATTTCTCCATCGTTTAAAGGACTATAAAGTTTTGGAAAATAAATTCAAACTCAGAATTTGAATATTTAAAATATCAGAGGTGAAAATATAAACTCAGAGCTCATCTGTTGTTTCCATAACTGAATAAAAGAAGCTGTTCTCAGAGGAAAATAAGTATGAAATTCTGTTTATTCAATTAATTCTTCTGAACTTCTGCTTCAAATGTTTTCCCCGAAACTACCTGGTGCACTTTTAAGTAGTTTTTAAAGCCAAAGTGCTCCAATTTTACAAGTTTCAGGTTCTTAACACATAATCTTCTGTGGCATTAAACTAAATGTCAAAGCAAGCACTCTGACTCTGTAAACTTGGGCTTCCTGTTTTTACTATATTTTCTGCCATTTTTCAGCACCAAAGATCAATCGACAGCATAATCAATCATGTAAAAAGCGTCGGCTGCAGCCACGTGGCTAATAACTGCAGCGAATATTAAAAAAAAA
>CAEMYA010000149.1:912119-929030 GCA_903131615.1 Diplodus sargus | reverse complement strand
ATTGGCTTTTATGACGTTTTTATTATAACTGCCTATTTTACATCCCGGGTCGGGCGGCGCCAGGACCGGCAACATGTTGACAGCAAGTCGTGTCTGTGTCCAAATATAGTATAATCTGTTTTGGGACTTTTCCACCACATTAAAATTGCATGATGTACATTTAATCCCACAGAGTGAATTACTTGGAATAGCTGCCATTCAACTTCTGTTTTACCAATTTTTTATTTTTTATATTCTTTGTTTGGTTTTTTGTTCTGGTTTCTTTTTAAAAACCTTAAATCTTCCTTGTGGCCTGAGTGAAGCATCGGCTTTATGTTTTATCTTCTAAAATATATATATATATATAACAGACTGGTGTCGTTTCTCTGTCAGCTTTGGCGTAGCAGGAAACTCCCTCTTATCTGAGCTCCTCCTGACAATAGCCGGGCTGTTTTCCATGTCACTGTGAAGTGAGACCAGCAGACAAACACAACTGTAACCATGAGCCAGACAGGTGAGCAGTTTTCTGTTGCTTTGCATTATTTATTCAGTATATTCGTTACAACGTACATTACTGCCGGGCTAATGAAACATGATTAATTGCTTTAATATGGGAGTGTTGATGATTTATGGATGTGTGAAATGCTCAGAGCAACATTTAGGTTGATATTAGAAATATTGGTTGTTTCTGTATGTCAAACTACATCTTCCACAAACAGTGTTACATGTTCGTGTGCTGCACACCGACGAGGAAAAGGTCTCTGGATATGAATAAATCTTTAGCTGCCTCGATGCCTGATTAAACTAGTGGAGATATGATATAAATATGGTTTTCCTTGCAGCTGAGGAGCTGTTAATCATTTATGAGACCGAGGCAGAGCAATGGTCCACCTACCTGCATTCAGTCTTCACCGGCCCGATCTCAGAGGCCGGGATCTGCTGCTACGACATCACCACGGTGTCCAGCCGGCGGGACGACTTCCTCCAGCTGGCCCGGTACACCTGCAAGCTCCTGATCCTTTCCAAAGGCATGCTGGAGGGGATGTGCCAGATGCGGCGCTTCTTCCTGGCCCGTGTTCTGAGTCCGGCGGCTCGTGTGGTGGTGCTGCTGTGTGGGGTGGAGAGCCTGGCCCCGCTGCTGGAGCTGGTGCCCCTGAACGGGGACGAGTGCCTGCAGATCTCCAGCGAACAAGACGCTCATGAGTACCTGTCCACTGTGACGGACATAGTGAAGAAAGGTAAGGCTCATTTTGACGTTTGTGTGGACCCTGAATATCCAAACGTTCACCTGGTGACTGTTATCTAGATCATGCTTTGGCAGGGTCCGCCACACATAAACAAAGTAAGTCATTATGAAACTGTGTTATTTATTCAGTCATGAAAACAAAGAGTTTGTTTATTTCGTTTATTAAGACATAAAAATTCACTCTGAAGATCTTTCTGTCTTCTGATTAAAACTACAGAGTGCACCTTTAATTATCATCATAATAAAGAATACATGTTATCTTTCTGGAGTTAGATGAAACTGATTGACCCTGATCTGTTTTATAATAAGCGACATATCTCTCCGCCTTCTTAATTAACACGTTTTAATGCATGTCAGTAAAGTCAGCCAGTCTCACGTTCCCAGAACACAATCACTCTGTTCCACATCCTTCCTGGAGGAAAACGTCCACGTGGCCTTTCTGTTCCCGCTGCCATGAACGCGAGGGGAAAAAGAATGCTCATTATTTGTGAGAATGCCGAGCAGCAGCTTGGAAACCTGTTTACTGACTCTTGTGTGCGCTGAAGATTTGACATCCAATATTTTTTTTAGCACCGGCTGCAGAGACGCCATCGGTGCACCTCCTGCATGTCCTCATCTGCCCATCTGACAATTATCCTCCGGCCTCCGTCCCTGTTTTTCCTAATTGCGCTATTTGTATGAAATCGTGAAGCGGAGGAAGAGGGCTTGTATTTAAACAGGTGTGTGTGCAGGAGGAACATCTCATGCAAATAGCCCCAGTCTTTCCTCTTTGGTTACCGCTGACTACTCATCACGAGCCATGCAAATTCAAGTGCACTCTGCACTCACTTCATTGCACTGATACAGTGAAGTGGTTCAGGCCAGGATCCCACGGACAGTTATATTTTAACCCAGAAGTACCTCCCTATTCATACAGGAGGATGCTGTTTGTTTGTTTGTTAGCACGTAGGCAACAGACATGTGGGTGTCTGATGAGCTGTAGTGTGTAATATGGAAGAAAGTGCACTTCATGATTGGTTTCTCCAGTAACATGCAAAGCACAAGACCTCCCGTGTGCTTACTTTCTATTTGAATCGCTCTAAATGTCAAACATGAGAGAGTTTTTAATTTAAAGTTAACCTCGTCCAGTTTAAACGACAGGAGATTTTATAATGCTGCACAAAGGGGCTCTTTGGTGGTGGTGCATTGGTGTGCTGAGCTAAAGGTGTGCTAACATGCTCACGTTGACAATGTTAACATGCTAGCAGGTTTAAGCAGGTGTGTTTGACATTATCATCATGCTAAAAAAGTGTAACATGACCTTTTTCACTTTTGTTTGTGAGCATGCTAGTATTTGCTAGTTAATGACAGTGCTAACATGCTAGCAGGTATAAGGAAATATATTTAACAATATCATCATAATATAGGAAGGTGTAATGTTACGTTATTCACCAACTTAGTTTAGTTTGTTAGCATGCTAATGCCTGCAAGTTTATGACTATGATTTTTTTACATGCTAGGAGGCTTAAGCAGGTGTGTTTGACATTATTATCATGCTAAAGGAAAGTACAACGTGACCTTTTACACTAACTTTGGTTTTTAGCATGCTAATATTTACTAGTTAATGACATTGCTAACATGCTAGCAGGTATAAGGAAGTCTATTTGACAATGTTATCATGCCATAGGAAGGTGTAATGTTACTTTAGTTTGTTAGCATGCTAATACCTGCAGGTTTATGACAATATATACATGCTAGCAGGATTAAGCAGGTGTGTTTGACAATGTCATCGTGCTATAGGAAAGTATAATGTTGACCTTTGTAACTTATATTTCTGAGTTAATGCCAATGCTAACATGTTAGCAGGTATAAGGACGTATGTTTGACAATGTTATGCTATAAGAAGGTGTAATGTTACCTTACTTTTTGTTCGTTAGCATGCTAATACTTGCTAGCTAATGGCAATGCTAATGAATGTATGTGTTTGACATGATTGACGGTGCTGTGAAAAAGTGTAAAAGTGTTTTACCTTTTTCACCATCTCACTTTTGTTTGTCATCATTATTTGCTGGTTGGTGCACCTGAGGATGATGGGAATTTAGTTTTGGCAATATGGCGTTGAAGGAAAAGTTCAATAAGTGATGAAAATTCAGTTATTATGTACTTGTCCTCATGCGGATCGATGGTTTTACTTTCACAGCAAAACAGTGCCGCAGCATTCTCTAAAACAACTGAAGCATCTATCATCGGCATGAGGATGAGTGGATAATGGCTGAATTCTGGCCTGGATTCTTCAGTTTTATAACACTATATAGCACAATTTGGATCCCTAAAGCCAGTACAAGTCAAACTTTGGGGACCATGAATGTCCGTTCAAACTTTCTTGGCTTTCAGTTGGCGACACATTTCAGTCTGGACCGAAGTGACAGACACTGTCGTCCCTAGAGCTAACCGCTAGCATGGCTAAGAATGCACCTGCGGCATCTGAAACCCATTTTGTAGACCACTGGTGCATAATTCAATATGAAGTTCAGTGTCCCATCTCTCGCAGGTTTGTCAGCCTCAGCAGTGAATGTCAACCCATTGGCACGTAAACCATCAGGATCTGAGCAAAAGGCAGAACAAATGCAGTCAGCTGGAGCCCACAGATCCACCGCGGCGGTTGTTCCCTCCAGGGTTCCATGCGGGGTGAGACACTCATCTAGTCAGTCGTAAGCCATTTCTTTTTTCCACAAAGCATCCCTTACATTGATTACACTGCAGTTCACTGTGCTGTCTGTTTGGCAGAGCTCTACGGAGGTGTTCATTCTTTTGAGAAACGAGGCGGCTGGCAGCGACGCCGAGGTTGAGTTCACCGGTGAGAATCAGATGCTGAGAGTGAAGCCTGCTCGCTGGAACGAGCGGATCCTGTGCGTCAACGCGCCAGGTGAACGGAATGAGATGAAACAACGAGTTTGTGATCAACAAAATACAAAACACAATGAAATCTGTAGTCTTTAATCTTGACTGTGTGCATCTGTATTTGTTTTATTGCAGATTTTCCAGCAGGGAATGTTAAAGTGACTGTATATAGCAGCGGAGTGCCGCTGAGCAAGGCACAGCTGCAGTACTACAGCAACATGGAGGAGGTGTCCTGCCTCCTGGCGAGGGCGGTTGACCCCGTGGACTTCATGTGTCAGGTAAAGAATTTAAAAGGCTCTTCCTCACATTGTTAGCATTGTTAGCATGCTAGCTGCGTTGCCTGCTGGTTCACACCTCTCACTTATCTGTTACCGTGCATTAACGATGCTCCATGTGTTTATTCCTCATGACCGGATGGTGTTTGAGTCTCTAACACCAGGAGGCGTGTTTCATAAATTACACAGAGTTTACTCACCACACAAAACAAAACTGAGTGGAAATGAAGTGTAAAATGGGGAATTCCACACTTTTCACACCTAAAGGTTGCTCAAGTCCCACAGTGTTTTCTGTGGCTGCAGAGGAGCTTTAAGTCTGAGAAAATAACATTTATGATGTCATCAGGGTTTTTTTTGGCTTTAGAATCGAAATGGCGTCATTGCACAGTGCTGCGGGTACGACACGTTGTTGTAGGCTAACGCAGAAGTTAGCATCGATTGGATTTTGGAATATCGCCTTCGTTGCAAACACAAATTTATGGTACTTTCAAGTTTTGTTCAGAAAGATAGTATTCACAGTTGAATATTCAACAGTTGTGATATTTAAAGTGTAAACAAATTGGTAGAAAGTAAAAAGCTAATATTAGGCTATGAACAGACACTGCGGGACTTAAGCTACTTGTTAGCATCTACCATTTTCAAGACACGTTAGCGCTTTATAATTCAGTCGTGGGTCATATCATCATAGGAGCTGGGGTTATGACAGGGTTAAAACATGGGGTATAGAGTTTTCAAACAAGTGGGGGTGAAGTCAAACCAATAAATGTGTCGTTGTTGCATTGTGGGAAATGTAGGCTTGTGTGTTTTTTTTAAGCTCAGCCCATAACGAACCAAAACGTCAGGAAGTCTCAGTCTCGGCTGCTTGGATTTGGTTTATTAAGACTAGAAAATGAATCGTAACATGGAGCTATTATTTATATGGAAGTAGCAGTGAATATACTTTAGAAGTTAAACTTTTAACTTCTAGCAATTACGCTATAATAACTCTATCAATCATTAATTTTGTAATGTAGGAAAGACATTTAAATGCGGTGCTATTCTCTCCCCCTTCAATAAAAGTAACTCTTCTGAGGCACTCTGAATGTGTTATATTACTTAGTGACTCATCGTTATGCAACACCAGTTATAGAAAATCGTCAATTGCTGCCCCAAAACACTGCTCATAATTGATCCACTCCGAGCCGTTGTAAAGAGGCAGGAAGGGAAGATAAAGTGAATCAGCTCCTCTCTGCTCATGTTTGTGTGCGTCTCCGCTCTGGAAATGAAGAGACGGCCGGTTTCAGCCTCCTTTTGCCCACGAACACTTGATTTGATTAGGGGTCTCTTTTGCTGAGGAGGCAAAGTTGAGCGATGCCAAAAGAAGAATTTGGCAGCAGGATTCGAAAGTGAAAGTCTGCAGTGGCACGACGGGCCTCTGATGTGTGCGGTTATATTCGAGCTGGCATCTTTATTGTGCCTCTATAGGCTGTAAATTGAAACTTGTATTGACCAGTTTTTCTTCGCAGCCTCGCCTCAGAAAAATGATTCCAAGATGTTGGTGTGCCTGTGAAGTGAAGTGTCCGTCTCTCTGGTTCCAGGCTCTTCAGGAGTCCTCTGTGGAGGGGCTGGATCAGAAGCTGTCCTCCATGCTGTTGGAGGGGATGCCCACCGGAGGCTTCCAGGGGCTGCAGTGTGAAAACACACCTAAAGGAGGTATAGAGATCGCACCAGCCCGGGATAAACTGGTTGGGATCTGATTTGGACTTTTGGGGCTTTACAGAAAAGTTGGCGGAAAATGTTTCTGTCCCTTCTGGAATCATCTAACGTTAGAAACATGTGAGGCGAACAAGCACAGAAGTCATTTATATATAAATACTCCAATTAAGGGTTTGACTGGTGATTAAACACTTATATTTTACTACTGAGTGGACTGTCAGAGGTTTACGCTGCCTCTCTTGATCTGCTAGCTATCGTTGTTCGAGGTCATGATTAATTGAAATGATGCCTTGTTTAAAATAGACACCAGTAGTATTTATACAACTGCCTTACTGCCACAGTCTGCCCATGTAATGTGATTGAACACACTCCTCGCAGCAGGAATGTGTTCCTGTTGCATGATGCACATTATCCACCGTGACAAGAAAGCCCTCTATTACTTCTCGGCTCATTATGTGGCAGATTGATGACTTCATCAGCCGCTGAGATTGATCCTTAACTCGGCTAAAAAGGGCACAGGGAAATGTTTCCATGACAAAGAGGTCAATAAGTGCCTCCAAGCTGTCTTTCCTCCACTCTCCTGATTGCGTTCGATTGCTCACATTGCATCGGTTCTACTTCAGGTTGTCACCTGTAGAGGAAGTAATGTAAGCGGCGCGCTCTCTGCTGTCGAGGAGAATTATGAGCACAAATACTCAGCTGTTCATTCTCAGGCCTTTACGAGACTTAGTCGATTTTTGAAAAATGTTTTTTTCTCTCCAACCTGATCAAAACTGCCAATTATCCACATCAGAGCTCCATCACGCAGATGTACCGTCACTCCTCCACTTCGCCGCCCAGTATGGATTCACGAGCGTCTCCAGCCTGCTCCTGCAGTGTCCAGGTGCTGAGCGAGCGCTGCGCACCGCCAACCGCCACGGGCAGACGCCCACCGAGATCGCCAAGAGCCACGGCCACGCAGAGCTTCACGTCCTACTGAGGGAAACACTGGTAACTACTTCCTTACTCACTCACTCACTCCATCCACTCCTTCTTTTCCTGGCTGTCATCTTCACCTCGCTGCAGCTGGAACTCATCTGTTGCTCCGGCTTTACTGACCCCTCATTCACTGAAGACCTTTCTCAAAATGCCAATCTCTGATGACGGCGTCTCCATGTTCAGTGATTTGTGAGCTAATTAAAAACCACCCAATGACATTATTCGTCCGTCTCGTGGTGGCTGGGTGTAATGTCAGCTGAATGGATTTCCCCAGCTGTCAGTTACCTGCTGGCAGCCGAGGAGAGCAAACCGAACGCCAGAGGAGGCTCTCAACACCAGGACAGCGTTAGGACTGTGAGCTAGTGGTGCGGTATCAATAATGAACAGAGTGCAGAGGACAGGAAGGTTGAGAGCAGGGAGGGCGACCTGCATGTCCACCTCCCTCCCCCCTAACCAGCGTCTCCTCACCCAGCTGATCCTGACGCTGTTTGGCCTGCGAGGTTCCTAATGGAAACACCCCCACAGAGATCAGTGCGCCCGTGTTTGTCCATGCATGCACAATAGCTCACAGCGTAGGTCGTCTGCATACAGTCAGACAATTAGCGCAGCGCCTAATGACGAGGTTTTCCCGGCGTAATGGCTGCCATTATCCCGTGTTAATATGAAGAGGCTCTCTTCCCGCTCAGCCTCCCGTCTCTCTGTCACACCACAGCAGCACGTTCGCTGCAGTCCACATTTTAACAGATCTCCTCCGTGCATGCGTATCCCTTTATTTAATACACCTGGAGGACACTAGCATGATTTCATTAGCCGGTAAGAACATCATCATCATGAAAAAGACACGATGCACCCAGTGTCGCTGCCAAGACGGGAGCTCGAAAACATCACGTCATCTCTGCAGATCCTCACCAAATATTACAGGTGCACACAATGGAAGACACAAATGAATATATTTGCAGTCCCTCTGATCCTGCCTGCATATATTTGACTTGAGCGATGCTACAAAGAGTCATCTGTGTAAAGACGACAGTGTTTCACACAGTTGTCCTCGGCTGTCGTCGCTCCTGCTGAGTACAAGTTCCTCCTGCGCATCACCAGCAGTCTGCTGCTGCTGATGTCCTGATGAGACGATAATACAACCTCAGAAATATTTATCTTCCTATCACTGGATAAACAAGCTGCTCTCAGAGGTAAATAAGGTCCCCAGAACACTGTTTGAAGCTAGGAAGGTGGCAGGGTCCGCCACGTATAAACAAAGTAAAACAGCATGAAATCTTGTTTCTTTAGTTTGTTTAGGCCTAAAAATCACGTTGAGGGTGGGAAGCTTGAGTCTGTGTTCGAGGCTGCAAGTCGTCTAAACATCTGACAAATGATCGTCTCGCTGCTTCCTGATTGATTAGCAGCTGTAAAGACAATAAATACTTTAATTTGGAGGAACGTCGGATCATATTTCAAGGTGCAACGATCATCTTCCATTAGACTACAGCTAATGTTAGCATTAACGCCACATTCTACAACATTACCATGTTACACAATGATATTTTGATACGACTGAGAAAGGTGTAAATTAACTCAGAAATATTAGAAAATGGCCACCGCGCGAACAAGGTCTATGGGAGGTTATTTGCAAGTTTATTGCTCGGCCAAAACGAACTTCCTGGAGTCCGGTCGTCGCTGTGAAGTTTCCCGGCAGCCGAGGGAGACTCCAGGAAGTCTGCGGTCCCGACCAGGAAATAGGCTGACATGAAAATCCCGTAAAACAGCAACAATAATTTGTTTTTTTTTACGGATTATGCAAAACAGATATAAATTCACACATCACCGATAAATGCTGTATCAAATAACATAATCGGTGAAATGTTCTCTGATTTTGCTCTCTGCAAGAAAGCAACTACACTAGATCGCCAAATTTTATAAATACAGCCAAGCAAATGGGCTCAATGTCTCAGTGTAAATGTAAATGACATTCCATACATCAAAAAACAAACAAGCCAACAAACTGCTGGGATCAAAGATGCTTATTTCTCATTGCGCCATCATCCCTCCACACCAGAGATCCTGAGCCGTCTGACTGACGCTCATTATGAGCTTGTTGCCCGTCCTAAAACCTAAAACAGCAAGTGAACCGCTCTCTCTTCTTACTCACTCACTTGCAGGCGTTTTAGGATAATTTTCTCTTAACTTCCAGGATTAAGAACACGTTAAATCAGAGTTATATTATGCAAGGTGACGAGTAACGATACCATGAAAAGGAGTTAAAAGTGCCTCAGGAATGTAAAAGTACGTTGTGTTATGTAATGGAAATACTCAGAATTACACTCAAATATGAAACCTGAGTAAATGAAACTGAAGCTCCAAATCTGGAAAAATATAATCAGAGTAAGCTCGACACGACAGCTTTTTGTGATTTGAGTGAACTGATCCTTTAAAGCTGCTGAATCTCAGCAGCACGACGCTCCTCCATTCATGCCGTGTTCTCGCCTGTTATCTCCCCTCTTGCCTCGCAGTGCTAACAACTTTCAACTTTGTCTGATTGCTCAGATGGATCAACCTATAGAGGATTCCCCCCTCAGGGGAAATTTAGACACTCCAGCAGCTGTTGCAAATGTATTTATCCCCCTAGCAACACGGCTAATTGAGAGCGACTGCAGATGGAGCGAGGTTTGATCAGACTGCTCTCGTGAGTCAAAGTGCTCGCTGTGACAATGCGCAGAGCGAGCCGGGCCGACGGGGGAGCGTGGAGTCCAGCAGAGGTCTGCCCAGGGGGACCTCCAGAAACCTGAACGCACAGACTCAACACTGGAGTTTTCCTGAAGGGTGATTAAAATGCAGCGTGACAGATATGTGCACGTGCAGCAGAGAATGAGGGGTGGGGTTTGTTCCCCCCTCCTCCAATTAATCAGCCCATGATGCATCAGTGGGCCGGGCGTCAGGGCAGCAGCACTCTGTCAATAAACCCGAGACGGATCGGTCCCCTGCTTCATGCACAGGCTGAATCACTCACAGGGCCTGCGTCAGATCCACTAGTCTGCCCTGGCACCGCACTTCTTTGTTAATTAGCTGTGAACTGCTCCAGAGGGGAAAGCTGAATTATTCAGGGAGAGCATAACGAGAATACAAATATAGAAAATGCTCCGCAGTTAGCCGCGATGTTTATGTCCTCACGCGGCAGTATTGTGCCTGCTCATGGTAATTACCAACACAAACACACACATTGTCCTTATTTAATATTTTAATACTGGGTCACAAACTTGGCTGAGTGTCACTTGGCATTTAGACGGAACTCTGGCGCTCCGACCAAGATTTGACTGTGTGCTCTCAGAAGCAGAGCACAGCTCGATAAATACAAATGAGCCTGTACGGTCTGTACGGTCCTCAAACACTACAAAGAGTATTTATGTGCTGTGCTTGACAGAAGCACACTCCTATCCAAATGCAGGACAACCAAATTAGGGGAGATCCTGCAACCGGTCCCAGGGATTTGTTGATCCGCCTGGCCTGATTTTGCATGTCATGTTTAGTTGGTCGGTAACGGCATAATCATTAACAACACACTCCTATTTGATTTTCATTTGAATGCTACGGCCGTCCTCTTTGCTTACATCCTTCAGCCTACACATACAAGTTTCTAGCTCCATCAGAGACCGCTGACTGTAAAACATGGATGATGCTTTTGGCCTTAAAGTGCAAAAAGAAGTCTGATCCAATCAGGTTAGAGGTGAATCCTACCAGCTCCACCATCTCGACCAAATTCAGTCACTTTTGGCTGTAACGCCAAACAGGAGGCCACAAACCAATGAGTGGTAAACAGCCGGGTTAGACCTGATCCAGACTGATTTGTAACTATTGGATGGATTAAAGATGTGCACAGATATTCATGGTCCCCAGAAGACGCGATGACTTCTCATCGCCTGCCACCAAGTCAGCAATGCTTTTGCTCCTTTCACGATACAGAGGTCAGTAGTAGTGACCTCTCTAGCCTTTCCCGCCACGCTTCAGCAGACCTCTTGCTCGCATTGCAAATCATCCGATGTGATGCTGCTACTCAGCCGATCAAATCTGTGCATTCGGACCGGCACCGGCGACTCGAGTCAGCCAGCGAGACACACACAGATGAGAGACAACGACCAGAAAAATAAGTGAGTCAGAGAAGAGGTATGTCACATGGCTCGCTGAGAAGAGAGAGACGAGTGGACAACGAAAACACAGCTTTTAATCAGGAATGGACTCATATGTTCCGAGGCCGCGGTGATTATTATAAGCGGGGATGTGAAGCGCCTTCGCTTTTGGGTCTCTCGAGCAAACAGTCACATCCAGAGCTCAGATAACAGAGGCAGCTTTCTCCACTATGGACATTATTAAAGCTAAATATCGTCCGGGCTCACCAGAGAGCACCAACACTCGTGTAAACGGATTTGCCGTCACGGATTTGTTGACTACATACACGCTGATACAACCACTTCATACTGCACCAGGCACTGAATCATAATGCCAGCTAGATATTAGGGTGTTCTGGACCTTTGATGAGGACTTTTATCTCTAACTGGAACTCTCAGAAGTATAGAGTATAAAATCCAGGTGTTAGCACGGTGCCATGTGAAACTATTAGTCAGGAGCGATGCTAACATTACACCTGCATGTTGGCATTGCTATCATTAGCATTTAGCTCAAAGCTCATTGTTTTAAAGAGATCATCTAAAACTGTTTTACTACAACCAGACTGCTTTACTGTACGTTAGCTCTGAGCTAACAATTTAAATTTGAGTTCAGGTCAGCACTCACCAGACTCCGGTCCCTCTGAGCAGCTTCGGATCAGAACAGAACCCGGGTGTTTGTTCCTCCAGAAGCTCCGCCCCGACTCTGTCTGCAGCGTCCAGCACCTGGCGGTTACACCTGGCTCAACACACACAACACAAGTTACATATTGTGTGTTTCAGTACGTCCTCGCAGTGATTCTCGTTATAACAGCCAGAAAACTCTTAACACTTTCCAGAGTAAATATAGTTTTACAGAAGCGTTGCTTTGGCTGCTGAGCTGACCACTTTTTTTTTTTCCCCAGCCAACAAAATAAGTTGGACAGATTTTATCTGCCCGGCACCAAAGTGACGGGTCCAGTGTTACACTCTGCAATCTGCCACGCTTCAAACACTCTCATCCTGAAACCACTGCGCCTAAAGACAGCCGGCGTGCCGAGACCAGCCAGCCTGCGAACTGACCATTTCAACCGCTGAAAACAGATTTACACTCCTTATCCTGTTCTGGATTTACTTGAGATTTATTCTCCCTTTAACAAAACCAGCGCCTGCTGTGTTGTGTGCAGCACTGCTGCCGGGGGAAAGTGCATTCGTCTGGAGCTCGCGCAGCTTCAGACATCTGTAGAATGATTTAGCATTTGCGGTTAGTAAATAAATACCCCCCCTCCGTCCAGAAGCTACCTCTGAAAATACCACACCGTGCTCGAGCACAGCATCCGACTATTATAATTCAATGTTCAAGCTGCGGTGGTAATTAACCCGTCCTTTCTACCTGTTGGGCCTGTTATGAACCTCCACTGTTAAGTAATGCATTCATGGCAGCCAATAAGTAATTTGCAGTACTAGGAACAGTGTAATATTGTAATTGAGTCATGAGTGGCTGTGTTGCTTGGAAACTGCACACAGAGCGTGGCGGGTTATATGGAGGATATCTTGATCAAAGTGAGATCTATCTGACGCATCCAGCAGAGATTTGTGGGGTTTTTTTGTTGTTGAATTCAGAATCCAGTGAGTCTATTGTTGTTGATGTAATCTGTGTGGATGCAGCAGTTTTAAGAGCAAATCCCAGAACCTTTTACCAGCAATTTCCCCCCTTTTCTCTGTCAGGAAGCAGCTTTTCTCTGGAAGTTATTTCAGTATTAATGACACAGCGCTTCAGTTCTTCATCAGAAGTTGAAATGTGACGGTAAATTAAGATCTAATCGCAGACGCAGACTAAACATCAACTCAAGGGTCTCGGATTGCTCACTAAATGATATGTTTGGACTGAAAGGGGAAGATTGTCTGATTTCATAATTACCCTGATCATACCCTCGTCTGTCCCTCAGCGTGCTATTAGCAAGCAGGCCGACTCCGCAGCAGGAAGACGCTGCTTTTTCGTTACAGCACACCTCTCTAATTCCTGTTATCACCCTGATCTTCTTCTTCTTCTTCTTCTTTTCTTGTGAAGTCCTAACACATGCAGCGAGAAGCCTCATTAAATAATCTGGACATTTGTCACCTCTGACTTGACAAACACTGCATATTAAAGCAGGACGTGGAGGCAGATATCAGCCTATAGAGTGTGGCAGCGGTTAGTGGATAGTCATCTTTGGGCTCCGTCGTCGTGTCTTGGAAGGAGAATACAGGTGAGAAAACGAAGTGTCAGGTGTGAGAGAGCCGGCCGAGAGCCACATTCTGACAGAAAACACAAAAAAGAAACAAAAAAAACCTGAAAGAACACTCTTACATGGCAACAACAGATTAGACATTTCCTCTCCTTGTATTGAAATGTGCTTCAGCTGAGCTGTTTCTTTGTGATTTGGCTGGAGCATAAAATGCACCTCTTTGCTCTGTTATTGCAGAATATGCTCAGCTCAGGCGAGGACAATGGCGATGCCAGCGTGTACGAAATGATGTGCACCGCAGGTGAGTGAAGGACTGATGGGAAGTGGAAGGCGGACAAAGGGAAGCCGGTAATGGAACTGTTTTGTTGTCGTGTTTTTTTTCCTTCCCCCGGCACATCATTACGCCGGCGGGCTGTTCATTTCCGACCACTGAATATTTTCCCCTCGCTGATGGGCGCACCATGTAGCGTTGCTTCCGATTAGCTGTGAAATGACAGTATGCAGAAGTTCATCATGCAGACACTCAAGCAATAGTACAGTAAACACTTCTGTGCATTAGGGACTCCCAGCACCACAGACGCACAGAGAGAGCGAGGAGGAGGAGGAGAGGATGGAGAGGTGGAGGATGAGGATATCTACGCTCCTCTGGGGGTGAACGATGAATACGACTCCATCCAAAGCACGGCAAAAGCGGTGGCGATTGCCAATCGCCCACCTGCACCCACACCTCGGCCCGAGAGCACCCAGGTGAAAGAGGACAAAACCCCTTACATCGCTAAAGGTAACCTCTCACTCTGCTGCTGCATCCTTTCTTCAAAAACAAAAAGAGAAACGATGGAGTTGTGTTTCAGCGTGTGAAGGGGCGTTTTGGGAGATCATGTGGGAGGGAGGAAGTGCCTGGAATGTCTATTGCCATTGTCAGTGGAGTGCTGCTGAACAGAGCTGAGAGTCTTTGTGATTTTTTTTATTTTTTTTGCGACACAGTTTGTTTTGATCCCATAAACCACAAGAACACGGTCGCTCCCGCTGCAGCACAAACACAGAGCGGAGGGCGCGCGCTCCCTGACTGTTCAATACCAGCCGCCTGAATATTTCATGACCATGAAACATCCAAAAGTGACTGCTGTTATTAAGGCTTATAAATCATTAAAGCGGCTGCGACTCCTCTGTTTCATCCTGCAAACATGCACGCATGCATCCACAATTAATTGCCGTGCCCACAGATAGTATTACGCTCCGCACACACAGGAGTGACTCTCGCTGTGCAACAGGCTGAACCTTCTCCCCATCACGCAGCTTTTATTGAGCCCGCTCGTATCCAGTAAGCCAACTCTCTGCCCGATGGGACTTACAAAGCAAAAAAAAAAAAAAACAGAGAGAAAATTGAGTGAACTCCCTGCATCCCCTCTGTAACAGAGAGGGAACTACCGAGCTGCCATCTGCAACCAATCTTGGCCAGACCAAGGCCAAGTCAGCCAGAATAAGTCATTACACATGTTTTCCATCGTCCTTGTCCCCAGAGCGCACGAGAGAAAGAGGAGAGGAGAGAGGTTTCCATCTATTGAGACAGTGGAGCTTCAAACCACACAAGGATCACATTTTGCTGCTCACTCCCACTGCCGCAGTGAGAGATGTGAGAGGAGAGATGAGGCTTGGTGGAGGATTAGGCGAGGAGCCAGTTATTGGAGACCAGCGCACAAGTGGAAATAATGAGGAGTTTCTCTTTTGTTAGCGGCAATGTCTCCAGCTCAATGGGACTGAAACGCTATGAAATGTGATTGAAATCCAATCCTGCAGAGTGGAATTACTGGGCGTGCAAACTACACGGGGAGCAACGTACACACTCCAAAGTAATAGCTGCAGTCACGTGACAGATCCTCCACGGTCCTCCACTCACAGCTCCACTCTGGATGGAGCCATAAAGCCCGGCCTGTGGTATTATGAGCCAGGCAGGAGAAAGAGAGGAGGCTGTGTTTGAACACGAGGTGGAAAAGAGAGACGCTGTCACGGAGGAAGAGGCAGTCAGAGGTGGGATTATCTCGCAGGGTGTGGAGTTCTAATCCAGCCGCAGCTCCACCGCCTCTGACAGCCAAACAGTGCAGCCTTTCATTCTGAGCGCTCACCACCAAACCAGCAGCATCATCCAGGGGCGTCTAACTCGACCCAGAGCTCAGAGAGTGTGTGTGTGTGTGTGTGTGTGTGTGTGTGTCGGAGCAGATTTAAACTCCGGGATAACAAATCAGCAGTCCTGTTTTTTTTCATAGCCATCATAGTATTTCTCTGAACCATTAACTGGAGCATTGTTGTTGCTGTTCACGCTGGTTGTTCAGATTTGGATCTCCACAGGTTGGCTGTAAGTTTAGCGTGTGGCGCCATCTAGTGGAAGGATTGTTAAAATGCAGGAGACACAGTGAGGTCGCTGAAATAATAAAATGATATATAATGTTGGTTAATAACTAAATTGTATTGTAAGACACAGAATTTTCCTTTATGGTCAGTTTGTCATCCAGTTTATTCAGTCAAGGAGAGTTTGTTTATTTCATTTGAGACTTTTCTCTACCGATTAAAACATTTATTTGATCTTAATCTTTAATAATACTTTATAATCGATTGGTTAATCATCTTGTGTGTTGTTAAACTAACTCCACCTGTCAAATAATGTGCTCAGCATTGTGAAAAGGTGCTCAAACGTCCCACATGACTTACTTTTCAGGTTTGTATGTTTATTTCATAGACTGTTAGATTAGATTTAGATTTACGTTCAGTTCTCTCACACTGTTCAGAGCTGCATCACTGTATGCTGCATAAATATAAATCATAAAGTAAAAACTACACTGTATATGTCAGGCGGAGGTATAAAGAACGCTGCTCTGTGTTCACAGTGTTCCAGAAGAAGAAGACGCCTCAGGGTGACACGGATCTGTATTCACTTCCTACTAAACAAGGTGAGTTCTCTCTTCTTCTGTGAGATTTGAGTCCCACTGTAGAAGACACATCGCTTTATGTCACATTTGAGATGTTGAACTAGAACTCACATATCCTACGTGTGACTTTTACTCCCAAAAATGGAAAAAACCCTCAAAAATACTCAGTCGTCCACCTCGTTACATCACAAGAGGTGTTTCTGTGACTTTGTAAGATCATTTGTTTCCCATTTATGGATATTATTCTTCTATAAATCTTCATTAGACAGGGCGGAGAAGAGAAGCTGACCCGGTCTACTGTCTCGGCATGTTAAAGAGGCACTGTGGAGTTCTGGAGATGAAATTAAAACTCAGCGTTCTGATATTTACAATATTAACGATGTAATAAAACAAACACGGCAGAAGTCCTCACTTTTAGAGCGTGTGTCAGGAATAAAACCTGAGACAGACCGGCCGTTTAACTCCACACGCACCGTCTTCAATAATTCATGTGACTTTAAAACCTGCAGACTGTATTTTCTTTACTTTTAACGGCAGGACTTTTTACAGCGCCAATGATTTTTGCTGACTTCC
>CAEMYA010000149.1:872111-911990 GCA_903131615.1 Diplodus sargus | reverse complement strand
TGAGTGACAGATCGAAACATCATCACAGTCACCCAGAAAATTACTTACCACCATCACCTCATGACATTACAGATGTGAGGGCTGAAATCACATCAGCACCGGTCCCCTCTCTGGGTGCCATCTGGAGCGGGTTTCCTGCCCCGTCTGCTCTTATTTCTGTCACTCGGAACAGGAGCCAGCAGTCATTTTGTGTTTTCCACTTCCTAGTCAGATTTTTCCAATTTGCCCGAAGCAGCATATTTTTAAAATTTTTTTTAATGCAGTTGTCGTTGGTTGCAGCACGCGGGCGGGAAGACAGCATCTCCTGCACCTATGACAGCTTCGTGCCCAACCAGGTTCCCGGGCTTCCGCAGAGGACGAAGGCCGGCTCGCTCGCGGTGAACGGGGCCCCGGAGCGGGTTCAGAAGGGGACGGACGCCGTCCAGCAGGTAGGACTGTCGCACACTGTGGTCACACTCATAAACCTATGACCATCTGTTGCTCACGCCATGCCAACCTGCAAAACAGAGCGACTCACTATAGAGACTGAAGGTAGAAGAAAGCGTGTCATGAAAGAACTCACAGGTGAGATTCTTCACAGTCCAAAGGAATGTGTGATTGTGGGTGCTGTGGCACATTTTCAGAACCGATAAGAGACTGAAGGCGGCTTTTAATCTGGAGGTGGAGCAGGTTGTCCACAAACTGGAAGGTTGGGAGTTTGATCCCGGCCCAGCAGTCTGAGTGTGGACGCGTCTCGTTGATGCTCGTCCATCAGCGTGTGATGATGAACGCTTATTGCTCCTAATGAGCAGGTGGCGCCTCGCGCGGCAGCGTCTGCCACCAGAGGGTGAATGTGTGGTGAAGGCTGAGTCTGAGTGGTCAGTCAGTGCTGTATAAATTCAGTCCATTAACGCGCCCATTTCCCTCAGCAGCCGAGGACTCTGGTGTGGATTTTCCGACCTTTCATGATTTATCGATGGAAGCTTTGGCTCGGGTGAATATCAACGCACTGCTCGGACTTCCTGAGCTGTAAAGTTGTTCATTAGCTGTTCAGCTGTTCTGTGGAAACAACATCAACAAATCAGGGTTAACTTGAATTAATAACTTTTAAACTACTCTACATGGACGGAGCCTAAATTACAATTTGCACGGGAGCAAAATTAAATATGCAAGCTTTCTTACCATCAACCAAAGTTTTGCTTTTGTCCCTCATGTGTCTTCATAAGTTTTAGAGAGTGTTTACTCAGGTTTACTACATCTCCGAGAAGATTCCTTCTTGTTTCCGAGTGGTAAGGAACATAGAAACATCAGCATTACAGCTGTTTTAGAACAAACTTAGACGTAAAGCCATTTATTAGTTCATGTTTCTGAACATTGTGAGCTAATGTTGGAGATGCAAGACACTCGAGAACGTCCATAAAGTCTTTCACAAAGAAATCCAGAGTCCAGTTTGACACCATGTTACAATCAGCTCACATACGGCCACTAAAAAAACAACATGGAGCCCCTTTAAAGAAGGAGTTTGTAAAATATGTGCAGAAACAACAGTGCTGGTGTCAGAAACATCTCTGTGCTGCAGGGAGGTTTACTGTGTTAGCATGCTAACAGGATAGCTTTTTTCTAAAATATAACTTTGTATATTATCTGTAATTGATGTTATAAAAGAGGTTTTTAGGTTGTTAGTCGACTGGAATCTCGTCCTTTTATATTTCTGTACAAAACACAACACAGATCATTTACAGACATCTCGTACTTTGGATGCTTTGTGTATAAACGTAGTATTAAAGCACTGATGTTCGTCTCTGCAGGAGAAGTCGAGTCAGAGAACCAGAACCGTCAGCAGCAGAGAGGA
This sequence comes from Diplodus sargus, assembly GCA_903131615.1. Classification (NCBI taxonomy): domain Eukaryota; kingdom Metazoa; phylum Chordata; class Actinopteri; order Spariformes; family Sparidae; genus Diplodus; species Diplodus sargus. Next base: position 910,159 of record CAEMYA010000149.1, on the reverse strand, counting down.
TGACGACGGCGTCTACGGTAAATATTCATCTAGCCTGCAGGTTCAACTCTGCTCAGGAGCTTCAACATAAAGACAAATAACACACGGCACAGGACTGAGTATCAAACTGTAACTGTGAATGAAACTTTTCTCTCCACGCAGATAAAATCAACATTGTCCATCACACGCCAAGTGAGTCTTGAAATCCTGTGTTTGCATGTCTTTGTAGTCCTGATGCAGAGGTGGGGAGTTAATCCCGGGGCAGGTGTTTTTAATCCAGTCCCTCAGTGCCGTGGTTCTGATGTGGCCCGGTTCAGTCGCACTAAATGGAAATCTTTTATTTTCTTCTGCCGAACAATCAGCTGTTGGATGATTTCCCTGCAGGTGTGCCGGCGAGTGACAGTCGGAGAGGAAGCCAGGCGGATGTTTACAGCAAACCACTGAGAGGACACGTAAGTTCACCCACTCTGATGATTTCTGAGCTCTGAGTTTGTTTTATATACATCTTTATCTTCTCCGGCGCTACATTGTGCAGCTTTAATATTCAGTTTGCATGATTCTGCGTGTTATTGGACGGGTGACAAATGTTCCTCTGAATTGTTTTGCAGTCAAAATTATCGAAGGCGGACAAACGATGAAGGTGAGAATAAAAAGAATATCTTAAATCTTCTGACATTTAATTTTTAAATGCCTTAAATTCATCAATCATGTGTCATTTTTCATATTCACAGGCTCCGTCACTCAAAGACTTTTTTCTTCTACTCTTCTAATCACATCAGTTTCACTCTGTTTAAGTACATAATATGTAAATACATAATATGTAATTTTAATATGATTTAATTATTTGTATTTCACATATTTCTTGTTGTTTGTTCAGCTCTGATTTTCTCCTTTAAGATATTTCTGAAGTCACTTCTGGGTTAATTGAAAAGTATTCTCATATAAAATGTTCCATTTGTGTAACTTCACAATTTACAGTTTCAGTATGATTTCTATCTAATTTTGTAAAACGTCTCCGTGTCAGCAAATACTTTGTTAATCTGAAAATTAAACACGACAAATAAAGACTTTCTCTTCTAACACTGTGATCAGATTCATTCATGAATCATCTGGAAGGTTAAAATGGGACGTGTAATAGGTTTTCACGGTGTTCCAGGGAGAAAGGCAGCCGTCTCTTCCTGACAAACACTTTCACTTCCTCGCCTCTAGAGGGCGCTCCATCTCTAAATATACCCACCCATGCCCTCACTGTGTGGAGCTACCAGAGACATCTGGAGGCCCAGAAGCACCTGCTGACCTCCTGATGGCTGCAGGGCGAGCTATGGAGAGGAAAAAATGTATCCATATATGTTTCTGAATGTAAATGGAAGGTAAAAATAGTCGTGCAGCAGGTGAGAACACGAGGTCGCAGGCAGGAAGCGCGTTTAATCTGCTGGAATCAGCCAAGACGTGTCAGGATTAATCTACAGAGGGAGAATATCTGACATAAAACTGGAGAATTATTACCGCTCAGCTCACCGGGTTGAATGTACACGTCCGTATCGTGGTGCTGTGACAGAGTGACGTTAAAGCTTAGAGGCTAAATGTTTCTTGGAAGAGCTGCAGGAATCTGTGTGGCAGAAAATAACACTTTCACTGGGTCTTTATTTAAAACTTCTGAATAATAACCAGTTATTGTACATACCTGTCAGAAATCTGAATTTGCTGTGATTTACAAAACTGTTCTGGAATTGGCACACACACACACACACACACACAGTGGCAGACAGGCAGCAGTGTGTTGGTACAGGCCGGCCTGCGCCTGAATGAATGAATAAGAGCTGCATGGGGAATTCAGTGAATGCGCGGCTAAATCCGAGCCCGGTCTTGAAACCCTGGCAGAGGCTGAGCTGCGTGCCAACAAAGCAGCTGGGTACACGCCGGGCACATTTTTCTGTTCAATCATGCTCTTTGTGAATAATATGTATTAATGCCGTCCCTACTTAGACCTGCCAGTTAGCCTTTGGAGATGATCCGGCTTCAGGACCCCATGGCATTTGAGGCATATGTTTGCCTGTCACCTGCTGAGTGTATTTCGGTCCGTGCGTCAGGCATGGCCACCGAGATAGGCCTCCACTCATCGTGTATGCAAATATCTGAGCGCCGCCACAAGGAATGATTTCCCCCCTCGTCGCAGAGGGACGAGCAGATAGAGAACTTCAGTGGCATGTGTCGCCCGCAGCACACGCGCTTCGATATGTGGGCAGAACCACATCAAAAAACCAGGGATCAAAGATTCAGCGAGCGCCGAACATCCTCTGTGATGATAGTTCTGAATGTAAGCCACCCAAAGTCTAATTCTGATGCTAGTTTACTGACCTAACTGACCTTATTGTGGGTTTTTAATTGTCTTTAATCAGCAGTGAAAAGATAAAAACACAGTCAACTGTGAGGTTACAGCACCAGAACTCTCAATACTTATATTATAAAGGAATTCACACATTTTTCTTTTTGCCATATCTTATAATTGTTGGTTACATTTTATGACTAATAAATCATAAAGGTAATGTAAAAGGTTTATTTTTATCTTAAATGCACAGTGAGTCACTTCTGCTAATTAAAGTTTCTCAATCAGACCAGAAGAAAAGCTGACAGCAGCATTGAATCATGGGAGATTTTGTCTTCACCGCTAAACAACGACCACTGCTGGTGAAAATCTATGAATACGTTCAGGAACTTTGTAAAGTTTTGTTCAAATTACGACTTCCTCCGTCACTCTCCGACTCTACCGGAGGTTTTAGTGAAACTTCAGGATTTCTCTGGGATGATAAAAATATGAAACTTTAAAAAGATAGTTTGAAAAAACAAAGAACAGAAACAGTTACTTTATTAAAATTTGACTGGAATCATGTAAGATATAAATAATATTCTACATCATAAACAGAAATATTTAGAGGTTTAGCTTGTAGAGATCTTCAAAATGCATTTTATTACTGTCGTCTTTGGGTTAATAATAATATCACCTTATCATGCTGATATGGGGAATAGACCTGGTTACTTACAGGTAACTTACATGCTGTTTGTATCAGCTTTTTATTGCCTGCTGCATCTATAAATAATACAATAACAGTGAGACTGAACCAACAAAACAAGCTAAAAAATCAGCTGCAGGACTCTAAACCGCTGCGTAGATCTGCTCCGTCACACCACACAGTCAGCTGACCCACCGTCATCAGTGCAGCTTTACGTTTCCATTCAGAACTACTCAGGACACTTTTAAGGTTTTCGCAATTATACAGCCAGGAATTGAAAGCGGCTGCAACAATCTTGACAAACTTCCCAGTTGGATTTCCTCGCCCTCTCTATTCCGGCTGCATGCTTGGTCAGACGCTGGAGAGACGGGATTATACAGTCAACGCATCGATGATATTGTTATGACACAGCTCTTAACTGGCGATGGCCTCGACCAATTGAAACATGAAAAGCCGAGCTGTCGCCTCAGTCGTCTGCCGAATCCTCCCTGCGTGCCGGAGACGCCGCCGGTTCCACGCTGCCGCAAAAAACACTCCTGAGAGTACAAACACTGGGATAAGTTATCAGGGATAACGAGCCCACTGAAGGAGCGTGCATAAACACAACCATTCAGAACTCCTCCATTATGCACCTTGGCATGCAGGCAACACACACACAGGGAGGCGTGAGCACACGCACACACCTCCCCTCCTTCAGCCGGGTCCTCTTTCCGGCCCCAGGATTAGGGGCAGAGGATTGTGCACAGCTGCTCCCCAACATCCCCGATAAAAATCAGGCAATTTCACAGTCAGTGGCATTCTTTCATCCCCTAATCCACACCCCGCATACAGTATAGATGAACCGCACAGCGATGAGAACAAGCTGCTCTGAGCTGACCCCCCCGGTCAGCGCGGACACCTTCGATTTGCTATAGAGACATTGAGCAGGCCGAGCAGCGGGATGCAGGACAGAAGTGTCCGGAGCGGCGCCGCATGTCGACCTTCACCCCCTTTTATAGCAGCTAACTAGATAATGTAACAACCATCAGCCCTGCAGGCGACGAGGACGACGGCTAACACAGAAGCACAATAAGAAAACAGGGAAATCTGGAGAACCCACTTTAGGACTGAGCTAAATTCGTTAGCCTTGACAGGCGTCGCCGACGTTTACAGAGACTTCATTTAATGCATTTCCTCGGTCATCGCACGACATTATTCTTTATAGTTTTCTCCCTTTTCAAGTCATTCACTTTAGCCATCCTGTCTGACCCCCAGCCTCCATTTGCAAGAGCAATTCTTCACCGAAGTTCAAACAGGGGACAAAAAGGTACTTCACAGCAAAAGAGAAGAAGTGGGAAGAGAGAAAAAAAAGTATGAATCAAAAGGCGAGGAAATGGAATTCACTGTACAAACGGCGGGGGAATTTCAATGTCCGCCGAGGCACAGTAGAGCTCTGTTCGGTGCTCGCGGGCTGCGGGGTGAAAAGAGCAGCAGCCACAGCAGGGAACATCTATTCTGACAAGTCCTCACACACACTGAACAGCCCGAGCCCGTCTATTTGTTTAAGAGGCAACAGAGCCAGCGGAAGGATGCCGACGCTTTAACACCATAACAGGATCATTTTATGGTTTTGGCTTTGGGGGACGAGGTGAAGGTGATTTCCTGTTTGCTCTTCAGGCACTAACAGGTCAGGGAACTTGATTATAGCTGCGGATTTCAAAAATTAATTCTAATTTAACTGGGAATAAAGATGATTTGACCGGACTAGCTGTAAGTATGGTGGAGAGCGATGCTCACATCCTGGGAGCTGGATGTTCAGCAGCAGAGAGGCTCTGATGGATCACTGCAGAGCTGCAGTCCTCTCCCGTCTCCTCACTCAGATTTATGCTGAAAGTTTGGCTGTTTCTCTGGCAGAGGGCAGAACCTCGCCCGTCTCTGCAGCACGACTCCTCCTCACTGCTCATCGCTGTGAAGTGGTTGATGTCTGCGGATGAGATGAACAGTGTGATTCTCTTTTTGATCTCCGAGGTGAAATTCTGGTTCTCCATTAACCTCCTTAGCAAAGGTCAGAGGTCAGTTTGGGAGTCCAAACTTCACCCTCGGGACTGAAACTGGACTCCGAGACGTCTCGTGAGAACACTCGTCAGTACCAGAGCTGTGAAATAATCAGATTACATTATTATTATTCTGTTACTGATTATGAAACAAGGAGCCCCGTACGTTTCTGCTCCTGGTTCTGGACCGTGTGCGTGTTGTTCTCCTGTGAACGTTTGACATTATTAAGCAGAATCAGAATCAGAATCAACCCGCTCCGGTCTCGGCTCCACAGAGCTGCTGATGATTCAGAGGATTTGGTGCATCCCGTGTTAATTGTGTCCAGATGGTGTTGCTGTACTTCTTGCAGAGCGCAAAACGTGTTGAGGTTTTTTTATTGTACGTCTGTGTTGGAAACTGACAGAAACATTTACGGTTGAGTGCTGTTACACAAACGCCTCTATAAGGTGTAAATATCACTGCAACTGGTTTACTTGTTTTTTTAATGTAGGTCAACTTTTCACAGTTTCAGTGTGCGTATGTGTAAAAAAAATCCCAAAGATTTACAGTTTCATTTTTAAATAAAGGCTCATAATTTCATAAGACAGCTGTGCAACAGTATCTGTAGCACAACTGTGTTTGTTGGGGACTATTTTCTGCGGTGGATTGATCCACACTGTGTGTTTTAGTGAATATTTACAGCTCACCATGATATGGAACAAAAAGAGTTGAGAGTTTGTTGGAATATTGGTGAGGGGAATTCAGAAACACCTTAACGCTGAAACCATTTTTACCTTGACTTGACTTTAGCGCTCTTCCAGTCTGCTGGCAGCTCTTTACAACACTCGTCACTTATTCATACGCTGCACGGTGCCGACCTGCTCATCAGGAGCAATCTGCGGTTCGGTATCTTACTTGAGGAAACTCCGACATGCAGCTGGAAGAGCCGGGATTCAAACCAGCGACCTTCTGATTACTGGATGCCACGCTCTACCTGCTGACGGAGGATGAGTCTTTGCCAAGAACAGCCTCCCTTAACTTTTCATCCAGATCTGGATCATTTTTTTACTTTTCTATTAATTTCTCTGAGAACAATGCACAAGATCTTGTTTTTAAAAAATGCACAATTTTATATGGATCCTAATAAAAATCTGGATCTGGCAGATTTATGTTTACAGGGGACTGTTGGGCCTTGGCGGAGGTATGCACTCTACTGACTGCCATTCTAGTTTTCTTGTGTGATTTTATTTCGTCTAATTTTATCACAACCACAAAGATTTTTAATTGTAGTGCTCGTTAAAAAGGTACATTCCCTCTTTTTCATTCAGTCTTTTGTCAGAATCACTTGAATTCAATCAAAGTATCAGTAAAATGTTGCAGCACTCACCTGTGCAGCTGCTACCTGAGAGGCCTCGCGGGTGTTTATCTCATCGCAGTATGTACACTGCACATGGAAATACACTCGCTGCTGGAGAAATGATCCTTTTGTCCCACTGAGATCCAACAAAAGACTAAAAAAAATACCAAAACAAGCCTGTTGAGCTTCAGTATTTACTCAGAACATACGCAAACCATAAGCAAATGATTTACACCCCCTGACGCATTGTGTCGTGCTGTCAGGTATTATCGCCTCATGTATCAAGAGATTAAACTGAAAATATGTCTCCGCGTGATAATTTGAACAAAGACGAGGCAAACCCGGTGCCACAGGTGCTGTTTACTCACCCGACTTTCTAAATCGGGCGGAGAACAAAAGCAGCTCGGCTCTCAGATTACCTTCCATCTATCTCCGCTTTAATGACGGAGGAGCAGCAGCTCCGTCCTGATTGATGTTGGTGAAGGCCAGCAGCTCCAGGACTGATCCGCTCACCTCTCCCCGGAGCACGCCTCAGCCTGGCATCTGCTAAAGGGCACAGGTACGCCGTCCTGTGCCCTTGTCCCGCCCCCGCCTATTTGATCGGGGGCCAAGAGTGACCCCGCGGAGCCTGCCAAGAACCCCTGTCTGTGGGCCCCAGGCAGCAGACTCAGGGGCCCACACCGGCTCCTCTGCTTTTTGAGGCTTTGGGAAGATTAATAGGCCTCCTCTGTAGAGCGCCTTTGTGAGGCAGCGCCCAGGCGTGTTCAAGCTGTTGGGTTTGCAGGAGACGAAAGGAGCAGCGGCTAATTCCTCTGCAGGTCAGTTTGTCTGTTGCTACTCTGCATTTTCAATGACTCAGAAAGGTCACATCCGCACCGGATAAGCCGGAGCAGGAGCCCCGCAACACAGCGCCGCTGAAGAAGGAGCAGCGGACATTTTCTGCTTCCTGTGACAGATTCGGACAGAATTTCCTGAATTTATTCGACGAGTATCTTTCATCAACGGCGCGATCCAAACCTAAAGCTTGTGAACCCGCTGGATGATCCTGCAGCCACAGCTGAACAATCAAGCACACAGCCACACAATGCTGTTTACCACCACTTTAATTTGGATTATGGATTAATGGTCAAATGAATGACAACAAACATGCAAATGTACATATCATATTTGCACAGCCGTTTGCAGCAGGGGGTGCTAATCATAAGCAAATACGCGGGTCACCGCGGCGAGCGCCGAGCATCGCTGCGGCTTTGTCTGCCTCGCGCACACTGAAGCCTGCAGAGTTCTTCCTCTCCTCACATATTTCCTCACAAACCTCCTGCAAATACCTAAAGAGCAGCCAAGAAATTCCTTGAACGTACTTTGAACTTTAAATTCAACACCAGGAGAAAGTGTTTTTTTTTTAAAACTAAAAGTTTTTTTGGGGGGGATTTTATGCAAAAGCTTTTGGCCTGAAACCATTTTAATGATTTTTCTTCTCACTTGGTTGCAGGTGAGGGCCTTTGATTCTAGTCATGTCACACCTCCAATAGTGCAGCCACCAATAACAGTCTCTCTCGCCCGCTCCCTCCCTCTCCCCCTCTCTCTCTCTCTCACCCACACACACACACACACACACACACACACACACACACTTCTGGCTGCTCCAGGTGCCAGGGTGTGAAGGGATCAGCCAATCCCAGCGCTCGTCTGAAGCTGGATGGTGGCCATCGTGTTATTAAAAGCTACGGGTGAGCTTTGCTGCTCGCCTCTCCTCTGCACTCCAAACACTTTATGAAAAAATAACTTATGAAACAAAACAGCGCTGGGTGGTGGCTAAGCTTTCCCAGAGGGAGAAAAAATAAATTTGAGTTTCCTGCACTGAGTCGCTCTTATCATCCATTTGCACGAGCTGATAAGGAATCAATTTTTGGGTGATCGCTACGTGATTGATGTCTCCATCTCGCTGCTCTCTGTGTCCAATGATATTCTTCAGCGATATTATTTCCATAAACATCATTATCAGATGGAGGCGTGCTCTGTCCTCACTCAGGACTACTGGGAGAGCTGAAGTGCCTTTGATGAGATGAGATCACATTTTAGAGGGAGCTGGCTGCTCTTTGCCTGTAGCCAAAAACAGCCTAATTGTGTTTTGTCCCATATGTGAATTATTATTAACGACGATTCATTTACTACACTTCCTTTGCCAATTTCCTAAATTAAAAAAATACCATGTTGAGATTTTCAGCGCGACCCCCCCATTTTCAGCGCCGGCTTACAGCGTCACCATGGCAACTTCCAATCAGCGAGGATGGCAGAGCCTGCCGGCCGTGTGTTTGGCGCGAGGCTCTGAGAGGCGCAGGTGGAGCACATATGGAACAATGGCCTAGCGGAAAAAAAAAGAGAAACACTCTGCCCGCCTGTATGTGCCAGCAGTGCCCATTTTAATCCCACCGTTACCTTCTAGTGCTCTCTGATGGAGACGTTCTGCTGCAATCACAGCTTCAGACTGCTGCTGGGCCCGTGCCAGACTTCACTTGACAAAGCTGGGCCCGGTGTGCTTTTGTAAAACAATGTCTCCAAGAGTCGTGGATCCACCATCTCTTGATCGTTTAGCGTAATTGTTCCTCGCTGTCCTTCAGTGAAATATGGCTGACCTTGGCTGAGAGATTCCTCTTCCTGATTCCAGCTGCACGAAGCTTCGTCATGCTCCGCTCGCCATCCTCGGAGATGTTCAGCCGTACAGTACGTATGTCCGTACATACATTGAGGCTGGCTCTTAATGACTTGTGCGCCTCATATGGCTAGTAATTAGGGTAGTAATGTTATGGAAATCACTAGCATGTGCAGTAAATAAATCAATCATCCAAGGGGCCTTATCTATCACTGCACATTTAGGCAGTCAGCTCATATGTAGGTTAATTAAAGCACAATGGCCGAGGACAGGACCTGGCACCCGTCCTGCTTATGTTTAAGCCTCCTCCAGGCCCGCTGGGCTGCAGCTTTCTACAGCCAGATGAAATTTGCCCATTTTATCCACCCCCATCCCCAGCTGAATACATAAATCATCTGTAAGGGCCTCGGCTCCGACCCTAAACTCCATGAACAATGCCGTTTGTCCGCAAATACCACACATAATTGCTGGAAAGTCTTCAAAGCAGAAAGCGTGTTTCTTTGCACTTATCTAGGAGCATATAGCGCAGATTTTTAGTGACTCACTTCATCTGTTTTTTGGAACAAATCAATTAAGATGTTGTGCCACATCCAGCGTGGATGGTGGGTAAACTGTGCCACCACTGATTTGCTTTTATGTTTTGGTCTGAGCTGCGAGATAAGAGTGAATGACGTGTGTGTGTGTGTGTGTGTGTGTGTGTGTGTGTGTGTGTGTGTGTAGGGGGAGGTTGGTTACGTACGTACGTAGACGTAGAAATGTCAAAGTTCAAACAAAGTATACTAATATAATAACAGCAGTGCAGTTTGAACTGAAGTACTCACGTTACAGTTTGATACTTAAACATTTTGAGTGTTAGCTTGTTTGTTGATGAACAGTTAGTTTGGATTTCATTCGCGTTTCTTTAACATGACTCATAAGTTGTGATGTATCATATCTTCTGTGTTGGCTGCCAGCTACTGCAGCCTCAAGCAGCTTTACCTATGTTTCGTTTGCACACCTGCGGTCAAGAATCACCTGGATTTGTTCACCAAGGCTGAGCTAAACTTACTTAGTCCTCATCTACTTCGGTTGCTGTGTTGTTGTGACGCTCCAGAAATATTTTGTGGACAACAAATCTCTCCATCGGCAGGTTGGTGAGTATATAAAGACTGAATTTTCATTTGTGGGTGCACTGTTCCTTTACTGCGCGGAGGACTTCCAACTCATTACGTCTGATGTTAAGAGGCGTGTTCGATCAGTACGCGGTGCTATTTTGTAGAAATGTGGAATGATTTGGTTTAATTTGACTCTGAATGAAGTTGTGCTTTGTTCCCTTCAGACAGGAAGTAACAGGTGAGTCAAACATTACATAACTACAAACGTGAACTGATTATATTATTCTGTTTTTTATTAGAAATGTCCAAAACAACCTTAGTTATTGTGTAATTGCAACATTTTGTTATTTATCTTCATTTTCATTTTCAATTTTTGCAGTATGAACAGTACAGTAACTGTTTAATAGAATCTTACAGTTAAACAAAGCAAAAATACATTTGATTTTCCGTCTCACTGAGATAAATTCTTCACTGAGAACATGCATCTTTTTCTACACAATGTTACGTAAAAAAGGATTTGATATTAACACATATTGGACGACACGTAGCCGATTCATCGATCTGTGATATGATATCAGATGTGGCGCTCTGAACAAACCACCTGTTGCACCATCGCTCTGATAAATCCTCCTGATACCAGAACCTGACTGCTCTACAGAAAAACCTCTGGCACGGCAAACTTCAGGATGTGGTTCATGATTCGTAATCAACCCTTGAGTGAATTTTCTTGCCGTGATCAAAAACAGATTTTCAAGTAAAAACTCTGTTAGTGTTTTTCCTCTGTTCTCGTACGCGTGGACATAAATCGGCCTCTCAGACATGAACGGACTCTGAGAACATCAACACGTCGCTTCTGTTCCGTGTTCGTATCGGCTTCTTGTCATTTACTGTTTCAGCAGCGCTTCTACATAAAAACAGCTCCTACGAGGATTATTGTTAGTAGCATCCGCGTCAAAAAGAAGAATCCCAGCAGGTTTTCTCACCTCGTCCCTGACCAGCGAACTGAGAATCATGTCGGATCTCCTGCTCAGACATATTTTATTTATAACACACATAAGGTTCATACTAAGGAGCAATTAGAAAGGGTTTCTAGTCAATCTCAATTTCAGCTCGTCTGCTCTCTTGCCTTGGGAGGATCAGAGCGGAGACGCCGGGCCGGGCCGGGCTGGGCCGGGCCTCCTCGTGGCCCTCGGCTGTCAGCGATAACAACTGTATCTCATTATCGTCGTTGTGGGGGCCACAGAGGTAGCGGCGACCGTAAACACCATCCTCCGATCCTTCCACAAAGGGCCGTTCGCACACAAAAGGCACTCTCGAAAGCTTGAACGCAAGCCAACAGCTCTATTCATGTGGCCATGTATGGCAGATGTCTCGCTGAGCGTATGGAAGGTTGCAGATCTGTGGTGAGGCGACTGCAGCGCGAGCCGAGGCTTGTGGAGGTATTTCATTTAGATTCTGTGGTCGGTTTAATCCGCAGATATAGGTTTTTGAGTCGGAGTTTGGAGGGCAAGTTGAACACCTGGGTGTCAATTCAGTCAGTCTGTAATCCTCGTGCTCGGACTGAACCTCGTTCTCCCAGTGAGGTCGTTAGCACACCGTCGGATCAAGATGACTCTTTGGTTTGTGTTAAATGCTTTCAGAAAAAAGAAAGTCGAGCTGAAATACAAGAAACATTTGCTGCTGTTCTCTGAATGTTTTTGACCGCACAGCGTTTGGAGCTGGTGTGTGTGTGGCTGGCTGGTGGGTGGAGGCGAGCTCCACGTCTCACCGGATCCATATTTCTTCATATGTTTTCGCACCCTAATATCGTCATTCTGTTACTGCGTGGTGTCATTTTTACTATTTCTGTCGGTGCTAAACATACATCTGTTGCACTCGTCTGTTCATCCCGGACGAGGGATCCCTCCTCCTCCGCTTTCTCCTCAAGTTTCTCCATTTTCTTCCCCGCGAACATTTTATCGGAAGGAGCGTTTCCTTTCGTGTCCAAGTCAAAGGATTAGAGAGCAGGTGCCCGAAGTCGGTCTGCCAGATGTTTCCAGTGAACAAAACTCAAACTATGTAGTTCAGCAGATGTTCAAACTCAGAATTTTTTTGTTTACAATATTAATGAGGTAATAATACAACTTTAGATATCTTCATCTTTTCTATAGCTGAATCAAACGAGCTGTTCTCAGAGGAAAATAAAGTCCCCAGAACTGTCTGAGGCTAGAAAGGTGGCAGGGTCCGCCACATATAAACAAAGTAAAACGGTATAATTGTTCTTTAAGGTCAGTTTGTTTATGTAGTTTGTTAAGGCATAAAATAAATATTACTACACAGAGCCTCTTTTAAGGAAATGATCATCAACCTGAATGTATTTTTGAAGCCTTTTTTTAACCGTTGCTCGTTGAAAACGATTCTGTAGCGATTCACTCGTCTTCTCTACTTGCTCGTGCCTGTTCAGGTTCACAATGGTTGGAACGCATCCCAGCATGCACCGGGAAACCGTTCGCTCGTCTATTTAAGTCCAAACGAGCTCCGACTGTTCCAGACACGTGACGGAAACCTACACATGCTCACACAGAGCGAGCGGACCTGCGCGACGCCATCGATCAGAGCGATGAAATAACGGACGGGATTATCCACAAACATTTGCATCGCTAATGGTTGAGCGACTGTGTTTTCAGTGTTCGACTGCAGCCGCCGACAACACGGTCCGTAAATTCATATTACAAATTAGCGGTGTGTAAAATTCACTAAACAATGGCCTCATAATCAGCACACAGTTAAACATCAGTGTCAACAATCTGAGCCATTATTAAAAAAGCGAACAAATCAATCATTACTGAGAGCGCCACTCCTGCTTTCATTAGAAAATCATATAGATTAAATGTTAATCATAGCTAACTCTATACCAGTGGGCTCCTGCCAAGATGACAGATGGACCATTAATGAGAATAACGAGGGGATCTTAGTCTATACACGGATATGGAGATGCAACAACAAGCATAACACCACACTTGGCTTCCAAAAAACTGTTATTCAGACTGAGACAGAGGCAGATAATCAGCGTTCACATGCAGAGTCGCCTCTTCCCTGAAGTCAAAGAGCCTGCGTTGGAAACGTGTGAGATCACTTCCATGTGAATTCAGACGCGTTCGGAGATGTTTTCGTAGCGGGCGCTGCCACCAGAGACTGAAGGGAAATTGGTGGTAACACCTGTCACACACATTCAACATCACATATTAGAATCCGTCTCCTTCGCTGGTCTGTGAGCGATGAATAATTACTCTTGTTTAAAAATCTCCCTATTAGCGCTAACCAGGTTATATTGGACATCTGTCTCAGAAAGCTGACTGATATAATTGGCTGCCGTCGCATCGCGCTTCAGTCTATAGCGAAGCGCAGCGGCGTGACAGGCGGCGAGAAGCTGCCGCCGATCACTCCGGCTGCGTGACGTCGCCGCTGCGTGTCGCTCTTCACAAGTGAGTCAAATGAAATCGTACGAGATGAAAGTTGGGGGCGAAAACAGAACACATATGTCCATGTGTGGCGCTCAGTGGCATGTTATTGGCACGGTGTTTTCATCAGGTCTGATAACATATGTTTAGAACTCAGGAGGCTTTGGGCAGGAGGGAATAGCGCGGCGTTTGAAGTCAACTGCCGCATTAAGCAGAGAAGCGGCACAGTTGTGTGGAGATGCTCTCTTGTTCAAAGGGATGGAAGGAACCGCTCCGGGGAGCGTCCAACATCAAGAGCTGACCCCGGCACTGTTTCCCGCTACCTTCTGCCATGCGTCCCGCCGCCGTATGCTGTGATTCCCAAAGACCGGCAGGCCTGTGCCATCTGGCCTCACTTCGGATTCCCCGGACACATATTGGGAATCCAAACTATGCCACCTCCCCGCCTCTCCCTTCCCTCTGCGCTCGCTCCCTCTGGGTCGTCTCTGCGCCTCCACTTCATCCCTGCTTGAGTGCTGGCTCAAGTGGAAGGGGTTTGCTCTCCAAGTGATCCCAGTTGCCCTTTTCCTCTTTAATCCCCTTGTGATGGGATCCAGTAGGAGCCCTTTAAATTCAGAGGGAACCGGTCGATAGTTTTTAAGATGAAGGAAAATCCCCTGAGGGTTATCCACCGTCTCTGTCGCAGGGCGCTGAGCTCGTTACATGACCTTCAGATTGCTTTTTTCACCGAGCTACAAGCCTAAAATTTCACTCCACCTCAACATGCACACAATTCAGAGTTATAATTTTGCGCTACATATTGGCTTGCCGCTACAAATCTTTACCAGCCTCCCAGCTTTAAAGAGCTCCGGAGGCACACAAAGGAAGAAGAGGCTCCAGGAAGAGAGCAGAAGTGGGCTGTACAGTATGTTCTGTAGCACTGCCACAGATTTCACACTCTTTTTGTGTGTCTCTTTCTCTTCCTCTCCTCTGGGCGTCGCCTCAGTGGGGAATTCGATTCCCTAATAACTGGGGAATCAAAGTTGGACAGCACCACTGCTGAGAATCATAAAGGGAGCAGTGGAGTGGCTGGCCATTCATTCATCCGGGCCCATTACAACGTATACCAGATGGACACTGCACGTCACCGGGTGACATCTCAAGACAGCCGCGGCCGCCTGCCTGCCCGGCTCGGAAGAGATGAAAGTTAGGAGGGAGACGGGAGGCAGGTTGCGTCAAACAGAGACAGATCTGATCAACAACTGCACCGAGATGAAATCAAAGTGGCTGAAGCATGTGGCGTGAGGCATCTGGTATTCTAGCAAACAGAAGCTAGCGGAGCTGCCAACGCTTATGGGGAGAGTTGCCTCCCCCACTCGACGGCCTGAAGCCAGTGGAAGTGCTACTGGCTTGTGTTTTAAATCCACAAGAGGTGCACTGTTTGGCTGTCCTGAGGTTGGTTTGGGGGCTTTTTTTTGGAGGGTGGGGAGGATTCTCGCAGGTAGTAGAGGCGCAAGATGCGACAAAGGTCCTGGACTCAAACCAGGAATTCTTGTTTACATGGTTGACACGTTTTTCGACCAGCGAGCTGCCAGGACGCCCCCTGCGCTCAGCTCCTCACACAACAAGTCTAAACAGTAGCTAATTTATTCAAAGTGAATCAATAACAAAGGTGACATTAGGAATTTGTGCTCGCTGGAAAGACGCCAGTGCATCTGCTCAGAATCCAGGGCCACTTTTCTTATCTGCAGCGGGAGCCAAGATCTGATAGCAGATTTTTAAAATGGTCCTCTGGTCTGTTTTACATCAGCAAATATTTCATTTTCAGCCCAGATTCTGGGTTCTTACAAAAAAGCTGATTACAGCGGCCCGACAAATTAAAGCGGAGGTGATGTAATGTGGGTTTATGCGCCGTGTAACGACATTATGTACGGTGTATCTGTGTACATCTGTACGTCAAGTGTAAAGAACCTGTCAAGCCCTCTTGGCATTGATTTTACATTTCATACTACTTCCTGCATAGAGCGCTGTGAGCATCTGATCCCCTAATCTCAGAATGCCAGCTTTCACTCAATGTCATCTGCCAATGAGCTGCAACCAGGCGCCCATCCTGCCTCTGGCACCAGAACTGCACCCATCCAGCTTGTGTGCGCTAATACCCACCGTTGCTAGGCTACAACGAGAGGAATCAAATTTAGGTGGCTTCCACAGCTGCGCTGTACTGTTGTGCACCGAGGGATATACATGGCAGCGTTCCCAGTATGCACCTGGATGGAATGAAACAGGAAGAAGTGGAGAAGTCTAATCTACTAGGTACAGTAGTGGCTGTCTGCCCCGCGTTCCTCCCGAAAAGTATGTCCGGAAACAAGAGGAAATCACATTTCACATTATGGATTTTCAGATTTTTTTTTAAAGAAGCCTTGTAGTGCTGACCATGTCAATGAATGTAATGTGTTTACTGACAGCAGGAAGGTCAGACGGGGGACTGTCGGGGGAGAGAGAGAGGGATTCTATCTGGAAAACGTTAGCTCCGGGTCTTATTCCAAACACTTCTCCAAAATGGTGCCATGAGGTGTTTGACTGAGCCATGAGATAAACAGAAACATGTGAGATATAAAAACTGCAGAAGTCTTGTGATTCTTTACGGAGTCATAACGCCGCTGCGTTTAGATTTTCAGTTATCGTGCTTAACAAACGTTATGATCTCGTCCTCTTATAATCAGCTCAGTGCATCAGCCAGCTCAGATCTGTGAAACTACAGAGTTTTGAACAATTGGCTGCAAACAGTCTCTCCGACATGCCAAAAACCATAAAGGGCTTCTCCACAGCTGACTTCCTGCATCTTGGGTTCAATGTAATCAGTGAGTCGCGCTGCTCAGACATTGTTAATTCACAGCGTTCACACAACTGCGACGACGTCTTAACAATGATGTTTTCCACAGAGTTTGTGTGCCAAAGACTGAATTGGTAGATCTCAGAAAACACGCCAAGCTGACGTTAACAAGACACTCGTGAAGCAGGCGTCACAGCGAAGGCCTTAGCTGGAAGAGCATTTTCAAAACATTTAAACAGAAAAATATCTATTTTAACAGGCTGAAAAAACTTTATTTTACAGTTAGCACGACTGAATGCATCGAAAACTTTCCAGCTGCACAAAAATGCAAAATACTTCAAGAAATAGTTTTAAGAATACGATGCTGAAAGTCAGATGTGTGTCATGTGTGTTTACCTAACATAAAGCTACGGTCAGCGGCTAGTTAGCTTAGCTTAGACTGTGGCTAACAGCCAGCTACAGTTTTGGTTTTTGTACAGATTATTCCAACAATATAAAGTGTTCATTAGTGAGATTTAGTGCCGTCTGTAGGCTCATGTTTTCATCTTTGGACAAAGTCAGGTGAGCTGTTTCCCTGTCTAGTTTTTATGCTAACAGGCTAGCTTTATATTTAGCAGCATTTCAAGCTACTGTATCATATTTATTCTGTTTTCATTATTTAAGTTAAGCACTGCTTTGGGTAAACTTCATAATATAACGTTCTGTATACAGTCAGAGACAAATGTTCCTACCTCTTCTTCTTCTTCTTCTTCTTCCTCCTCAGGTCATCTTGTTACTAGCGGCTAACGTCTCTCTGTCCATCTTTTAACCTAATAGTTATTTAAAAGAAGTTCTTTATTTCTAAATCAAACCTGAACCACAAACAGTAGTTCGACACCTGGTTTCTTTTCTCCTTCTCTTTCAAGGGGCTCTGTGGAACTTCTGACAGACGGTTGTTAGCTTCTGTTAGCGGACTTCCGTTCTAAACTAACGTTAGCTGCTGTTAATCTGTGTTAGCGGAGCGGAGCGAGGCAAGTCCAGCAGCATTAAACAACTATATGTAGAGTTTTAGCTTCAAACATTACAAAAGTAGCTTCAGTTATCAACAGAATATGAAGATATCGCAGTAGAGCCGTTGTGTGGAGGATCTCTGAGGGCGTATTCCAACCAAGCCAAGAAACCACATTCAACAGCAGAAAGAAAAAGAAATGACAGAAATAGAAGCAGAACAAGATTTAACATCAGTGTGAATTCATCGCAAATTTGTACACGGTCAATTTCTTTAACTAAGCTCTTTCTGTTCTGATTAAAATGTCTTTAACAAAACTACATAATGGAGTTTAACAGGATGTTAAACTAAAACTAATCTCCGTTTACAACAATCCCTTTTTAAAAGCCAACATCACTGGAGTTTCTCATCCTGCAGACAGTGTGAAAGCGAAGGCGATCAGTGAGAGAATATTCCAACATTTTCTGTTTTTACTCTGCCGCGGCATATACGGACACGATTGGTAATCCGTCCACGTGTAACTTCAAAGCCGGACTTAACCAGTGGGTGGAGAGCAATCGTTTAATACGGGCTGTCAATGCACGCTAATAAATGCACAAATACACTTTCATTTGAAAGACGGCCAAGTTTCTGGACTTTGGGATCCACCCCCACTTGGATAAACCTCCTCTGCTGCATTTCCTGCACGCACCAGCTTTAACTAAACCAGCAGAATCATCCCGGGTCTGTAGTTAGTTTATCTTTGCGGTCATCTTTAAAGTGAAGCTCCAGGAAGAAGCATTGTTGACCGGTATTTTGCAGGTTTATCCCAAAAGTGCAAAATAAATCCCCTCCCTCCTCCAGCTCCTGCTTTCCACTGTGAGCCAGAAACAGATGCCGGTGCCACCATGATGCCAGCTCTCCCAATGGCAGCGACGATGACGGGAGCTGCCAAAAAAATCAGTCTCCTTCACTGGAGGAGGCTCAAGTGATGTTCAAGTGCATCCTCTGAAGGAAACTGCGATTGTCTCATACGTGAACATTTTTGGCAACCCTTATCAAACGAAGTCCTTCATTTATAAAAAAAGACGCACATGTGATTCATTTCCTGTCCTGTGTTTCATCCTCTCCTTCAACTTACTTCCAGGTAGAAGATGAGTGCTCGCGACCAGGAGGAAGAAAGATGTTTCAGATCTGAGCTGGAGAGGTGAAATGAGCAGGTGAAGGAGAGCGGAGGAGGATTTTAGCTCTATCCATATTTTTATAAAATATAAAGTATAAATACTGATGTACAGCCAGACGTCGTCCGCAGCTGACTGCTGGACGTGGATCCTGAACCCGAGCCCCTCGGGGGGGCAGCAGCTCGGTCTGTGGGGACTTGGCCGGGGTATCGGAGGGTGGTCGGCTCAAGTCCAGCACAGACCACATTGAGGAGTGTGGACGGGTAGCTGGAGCGGTGCCAGCTTCCCTCCCCGGGCGGTGCTGACGTGCCCATGAGCAAGGTACCGAACCGCTAACTGCTCGGGGGGAGATGCTGATATGTGGCATATCTGCCCTCAACCTCACATCTATGAGTTCAGTAGGAAACATTTATTTGGCATTTTACTGATGCGCATGGTCTAATTTTGTGGAAAATATGTTTCACTTTGTTTATATGTGGCGGACCCTGCCACCTTTCCAGTTTCCATCTTTTTTCAGCTACAGAAAATATAAATATATCTGAGTTTATATTATAACCTCATTAATATTACAAATGTTAAAAAATCTGAGTGTGAATTTCTTCTCCATAACTACGTAGTGCTCCTTTAAAAAAACATATTGAATAATAATATTTATATGATATAATCTGTCTCATGAGCACATTATTATTAGTATATTTTACTTGAGCTTCTCATTAACAATATTAATGGAGGAGCTTTTACTTGTAAGAAGTATTTCTATCATGATGCTTCACCCAGACAGAAGACATGTAGTCGCGTTTTCTGGTTAGCAGTTTTTTTAATGTGCTTTAATGTGTTTCTTTTAATTCAAAATATATGTAAAATTCAAAATAATATATTACACATCGGTCAGAGGAGTAAAACCTGTTCTTCATCTCTCGGAAGGAAAATCTTGATGTGAGATCGTCCAAATAGTGAACACAGATTTCTGCAGTGGAGGATTTACAGCCTTAAAAACAACATTTCAACATTTCGAACTTCTTTGGAAAAATGCTGAAAATCATGCACACTGGATTGTCTCCAAGTAAAGTGGAGAAATAAAAAATCATTGCCAGCAATGTCTTTTATAACAAACTGAGAGGGACGACTGATAAAGTCTGTGTTCATAGCTGTGAAAAAATTATCTATATTTGAGCAGCAGTTGTTGAAAACGGAGACGTCTTTAACACACAGCGCCTACCGTAGGACGGCTTATGAAATCAAATAGCTTTATATTTCCTGTGGGAACCGACATATCTGAGGACCTACAAGCTTCTCGTTCTCACACACACACACACACACACACACACACACTCAGTCTCACGCCCCATGTGAACACTCATCTTTAACGAGGGGAGAGCTGAAACCATGCGTGATTGTTTTAGAGAGGCTGCCCTAAAGGCACGTTATCGCTCAATGTGGGACCGCTTCTCCCCGTCATACGTCCCCTCTTGTTGATTGTGCAGCGTGGATCAGCGGCAACAAAGGCATCATTAGTGGGGCTTTGGTCCCCACCAGGCCCGGGCTAATTATGAATGGGGGGCCTGGTAATAATTCAAGGGCCCATCGGTGCAGCTTGAAACTGAAGAGAGAACTTCACAGATTCAGCGGCGGCGCGCTCGGCCCATCTGCCTCCATTTCCCAGCCACCTGCCTGAAGATCTGACCCACGTCAGCCACGAGGATGGAGCACCATTAAGCACATAAGAGACGCGGAGGGAAACATATGGGATTTATACATCGCTTTAATGAACGAGCTGCAGTGGTCGTTAAAAGCTTTGGACAATTACCTGGTTAGAGCGGGGCAGTAAATTGTTTAACAATTGTTGTTTTTCTGCATTTATTTCATGATCAAGACTCAAATTATCTTCTTCTCCTTCACGTGATGAGAAAGTAAAATGGTTTCCACTGTTCGTGTGAGTGCTCACACACATTACAATTATAAATTGAGGAGGAAATACACATGGAAGGATTGGAGGAGTGCGTTTTCTCTATAAAGATCATCTGTTTAGCTGCACACCTGAGGGTGTAAGCTGCTCTGAATACTTCTGTTATTGTGTAACTGCTGTGGACTCTTCCGCCAGAAGAGGGCAGTATCCTTTTTCTTAATCACATCTCAAGTGATTTCCCTCTTGGCCACAAACAAGCACAAACATTGCTCCAATTCCAAACCACACAAAAGAGGGAATTTGAAAGTAAACAAATGAGCCCGATGGGATGATCAGCATTCTCAGATTCGCGGCATAAACTCTTTTTCCCATGGAGCGGGCTCGTAATTTCAACACAGGCCTCGGATTTATCTCTCAGCGCTCGATTCATTCGGTGGCGGCGCTCTGATTTATGACAGCTCCCAGATTTGACAACTTTTCTTTTTTTTTTTCTTTGACAAAAAGAGAAAATCCAGAGCGGAGACAGATTAAAGCCTCAAACTTGGAGGCCGGCTGCAGGGCCTGCGAGCAGCCGCCCGCATTATTTATAGATGCCGAGAGTGTGTTTTGTATCATTTCAGTTCACTGATACTGTACTAAGTTCAGCTAATTTGAAACGTGAGACATTTGGACAAACTCGGCGTCGTAAAGTATTCATGAAATCATGAGGTGTGGGATGAAGTGGAGGTGGCCGGAATGCAAATCAAGGACACGGTTTTCTTTTTCCAGATGCTGATGAATAACATGGTCAAGCACACCGTGTGTCCGACGCTCCGCAGCCATGAGACGAGACGGAGAGAAACTCAAAGTGGGATTTTTTTATTAATGGAGCACGATGGAGGTGATGATGATCAGAAGAGACAAAACAAACTCACCGAATGAATGAACTGAACAAACAAACTGACCTTAAAGGACGACACAGTTAAATGTGCTTATATGTGGCGGACCCTGCCACCTTTCTAGCCCCAAACAGTGTTCTGACCTTATTTTCCTCTGAGAACAGCTTGTTTATTCACTTATGGAAAATATAAATATAACCTCGTTAATATTCTGAATATCAACATTCTGAGTTTGAATTTTCTTTGCGCCCCTTTAAGTTAAAAATCAACTCCGCGTTCCAAATTGAAGCGATTTGTTGATGGAGAGGCGTCCAGATCAATTTTCACTATATCCTCTGAATCAGATGTGAATATTTTGGGCATTACCAACCTGCGCAGGTCGCTCATTAATATGCAGCCCTAACCCTAACTCTTTCTGAATGGAGCAGTTAATTTGAAAATAATCGAGAGTGGCACACAGCTTTTGTGGGCGATGACATCACCCTGCGGATTATTCACGCAGCTTGCAAAAGAAGGTTTCCCAGCGATCGGTTCACTACGAGTTTTAAGTGCCGCCTCGGGGCGACGAGCCTCTTTTGTTTTCTTTTTCCCCTCAAAAATTCCTACACTGAGTCGCACGCTCGAACGCAACATTTTACAAGCCTACACGACAAAATATTGTAAAGATTTAAGAGCTGAAATCGGTTCGGATGTCGTGCTTTAGTGCCGCCGGTCATATTTGTGGCTGCAGTGAGTGTTTGCCTTCCCTCTCAGTTCCAGAAGCAGCGAGGGGGACTGACGGTGGAGAAAAAGGGGAGCACTGAACACTGACTCACAAAAACACAGGGCTGGTTTTGATCTGGACTCAATGGCCTGGAATAACTGGCCCCCGAAGAGCTCTTGTGTCAAATGGTATCTGTGACAGGGAACAGAGAAGGGGGATAAACATGCTGCATTTAACATGTGGACATAACACCTCCCCCTCACACCATCTGGAGGAACACAACCTCATCCTCTACTACTAAAAAAAGGCTGGTTTTTGGTCGCATTTCACAAAAAGCTTAACTCGTCGCAGGTTCCAATGCAGCGACGGGCTTCTTGAGGAGCTGCGAGATGAGTATCAAAATGTTCATTTTTAACAACGCGCTAGCAGTGGAGATGCATCGACAAGTTGGCTGACTCCCCTCTCCCTTTGAATCGTCCTCTGCTTTGTAATGTGAGGGTGTTTGGAGGCAGGTCAAAAGGCCCTTTCAACCCAAGTCCTCACCTACTTCCTAATGAATTCCCAGGGTCCATCAACCTGCAGGCGCTCCCATACAAGCTAACCAATGATTACACCTTGAGGGGGAGAGGGGGCGGTTGGAGGAGGAGGAGGAGGAGGAGGAGGAGGAGGAGGAGAGGCTGGTGAGATAGAGCATCCCAGTACACACACACACACACAACCTCACACACAACAACCACCACCACCACCACTACCATCACCCCCCAGATTGGAGGCAGGTGCAGCAGCAAATCAAGCCTCATTAGCTGCACCTTCTGCTAGCGTATACCGTGGACAGATGGAAGCTCGCCCTCACATGTTACCTCACATCAGATGGCAGTTGGAGGAGGGTGGCTAGGGGGTAACAGGGAGGTACACTCGCCCCCTTCTGCCGGCACCGCTTCCTCCGAGCTACAAGATGCCCCTAAGTGCAGATCCAGCACCAGAATGCTCCTTAACCTTAATCCTGCTGGCAACAACTCGTTTCCAGAGAATATCTGACATAAGATCAGTTGTAACTCCTTCCCCGTCAGGCCTGGCCCTGGTTAGAGAGGTGCACGCCTTGCCCGAGGAGGAGTCGTGGACCTGCAGAGGCCTCCACGGATGCGTATCTGCCGAATACATGTAAAAAGAGCTGGGAGCGAGCGCAGGCACATGATATGCTAAGACACACTATGGGGCCACCAGGTAAGCGACAGAGCCCCGACTGCAGGGTATCACATCGCCCCCTTGTCCTCATAGCTCTGACACAAGATCCCGAGCAGCTAATTGAGGCAACAGTGCAATTCATTGGTGCCAGGCCCGGTGTCAACACCTTCTTCAAGGTAACAGTGGATTTATCCCCGTTCCACAGGGGACGTGGGCAAAAAGTGATGCAAACTGGTGCTGCGTGTGTTATGTGAAATATTGCAAATGTGCTTTTCAGCACAGACAGAAAGAGTTTTAGGTTTTAGGATGCAGGAATTTCCTGTTGAGCCCCCGAAGCTGTCGGTCTAATTCCGTGAATCATCCATGAAGAAAGATGCCAGCTCGACGACAGACAGCGAAACCAAATCAGACGCCGGTTTTCCCCCTTTAATCCCGCTACAACTAAACTGGTCACTTCCAGAACCTTCCTCAGCTGAAAACCCAAGGAGAAAGAAGTCACAGGGCTGAGTGGAGCGCGCCGCGCGCTAAAGCTGCAGGTAACTTTTAAGTGCTTTATCCTCATAATGAGGTCAGGCCACGTTTTATGACTTAGATAAGTGGTGTTTTGGCATGTCATTATGTATAATTAATCAAAAATATATATAATGCTGGTTTTAAGTTGAGGTCCGCAGGGGCGGGTATAGGGAAAGGCTGGTGTTGCAGGAAAAATGAGGGCAGTGGCACAATGGGCACTTTGTTTAAAGTTGGTAGCTGGCAGAGGGAGGGAGGGGTCGCTGCAGTGGAAACGGAGCTGCGACATTAATGGATCCAACTTAACCGTTTTCTCACCGTTTTCAGCCGCAGCAGGCAGCTGTTGTCAGCTGCTATAAAACTATGATGAACACTGTGCAGTAGCTGCAGTACGACACCGCTAGCATCTAGCTTGGGAAGAAACTGGAGCATTTAGCTACTGAGGAGCTGAAACTGAGCTCAAAGACAGAGTCTGTGTTGGACTGATGGCATCCTGTTGTAGCAGGGAAGATAGAGAATGTGCTTTGAATGAACACAGATCTCTTTCCTTCTTCTTTGTATGTATAAATAATGCTTAGAAACTGAACCAAGCACTTGTTCTCTTGGCATCTCAGAGACCGACGAAAAATATGTTGCGTAAAAAGCTGAAATAACGGAATAAGCTCACTATCAGTGGTCAACGTTCCGTATTGTTTCCTTGATAATGCTAAATGTGGACAACAAATCCATGTTGAAATTAGCATGAGAGGAGCTAGCAAGCTGTCAGCGTCACTGTTGAGTTTGGATGATAGAGCTAATAGCTCAATGCTGCAGCTAACAGAGTTATTAGAGCTAAATGCTAACTGAGCCAAACACACGGACGGGCTCAGAGGAACGTTAAGTGTTAGCCCGTTAAAATAAATGCACATAAAGAACTTTTTGGAAGCTAGAAAATGTGGTTGGGATAAACAGTTTTCTTTTGTTTTGTATGTACAACTAATACTTAAAAACTGAACTAACCACCGACTGACTCGGTCTTTAAAGCTAACAGCTAACGGAGCAAAACATGCAGGAGGACTAAGAGTTTCCGTTTAGGGGAACGTAAAGTGTCGGAGAGTCAAAAAATATATTAATGCTGGAGTGGACGAACAGTTTGAAGGTTAAAGTAATTAAATGCTTCTCTGGAGTGTTTGAGGACTATTAATGCCGGTTTGAGGCTGCAGAGTAAAAAACTGAGGCGCCTGAGTTCAGTTAGCATCCTGAAGGTCGCGCCAGGTTAGCTCACCTCCAAAATAACGGGCAGCCATGTTGTTTGACCGTCTGTCTCCCTTCATTTACTGCTTCACCGTCAGCAGTGTGAGACGTGTTAAATGCAAAACTTCACATATTTTTCATAAATTCAAGAGCCTTTTTTTTGAGGCAATGTCAGAATCCCCAGAACAGTCGTGTTTGTGATGTCACGTCCTCGTGTAGATGAACTTGACATTTTTAACAACATTAATTTCAATCAAGCTGCTGAGGAGGTACTTCTGTTTGGCTGGGAGCTAATGAAGAGAAACAGACACACATATGGGACTCCTTTTTTCTTCTTTTTTTTCTGTGTCTCATCCTTCGATCTACTCCCAGATCCGTGCGCCATATGGGAAAGTGTGGATGAGAAGATCCGAGCGCTGCGTTGCCATGTTCAGTCTCCCTCCAAATGCAGCTGAAGAGAATCAAAAACAGTCTCCCTCTCTTGTCGCGCTCACTCCCATGGGCACATGAAAGTGAAGGTTACACTCGCGGCTCTCTTTTTTTTTTAATGACGGCCCTTTTTTTAAAGGGGTTCTGTTTCATTTAGAGGAAATCTTCATTGTTAATCCGCTGCCTGTTGCCAGGTTTGAACACGCGGTGCCATATGTTGTATTCTGCCTCGCTACCTTACTTCTAAAACGGAGGATTTCAGATGTGTCATCTTGATCCGCTGCACAACCAGAGAGCCTGATTCAGGACGGCTGATGGTCTTTGTCAATGTTTAGCTCGCTACAGTCGTCGCAGAGCGAATATTTCAACTTTAAAACCAAAATGCAACTGTTAGGGAACGCTGGGTATCGATTGAAACCCTGAGAGAAGGTAAAAGCTTCAAGAATGGTTTAAACCAACAACACTGCGTGTCAGTCTTTCATTAAAGGGGCATTCTGTAGTTTTGGTGAAGAAATTCAAACTCATAATTAACATTTTAATAATACAAACAGAGATAAACAAGCGAGGTCAGAACATTGTTTGAAGCTAGAACGGTGGCAGGGTCCGCCACATATAAACAAAGTAAAACAGTATGAAACTGTGTCGTCAGTTTGTTTATCCAGTCATGAACACGAGGAGAGTTTGGTTTGTATATTTAGTGTGCTTAGGCATTAAAATCAGTCAATTCAATCATTAAAATTTCTCCCCCTGAAAACGACATAGTGCACCTTTAAACGTTTCTCAGCAGAAGTCGATCACAGTTTCCAGCTTCAGAGGAGAATTCTCCTCTCAATCACGTCGGCGCGCTTCAGCCAAGACGAAGTCTGGAAGTCATTAACAAGCGAGAGTAGCGGGGCTTCAGCAGAAAGTACAGTAAATGTTAAGCAGGTGAGGGATTCGAAAGCTATAATGATGTGAATTTTACTCATCAATCTTTTCAGCGGAGAGAAAGAGAAAAAAAAACCTGGAAAAGGATTTTGTGGAGTCTGCAACTTTTATTTTCGAGCTTGGCGCCGCTTATTTCTTTTAATCTCACTCACACTGGAAAACATCTTTTGTCGCTCTCTCAGCGTGCTGCAGGATTCGCACTCCTCGCCGCGTACCGCACGTAGCTGCGAGTGTTTACGGGGTTCCACCAGGCAGATGTTTGGGGATACGAAGGATACGGACGAAACCCCGCCTGCATTTCATAAATAAAGTCGCCTCCCACCCAACATAAACAATTATTCCAGCTCGTATTTTCACAGGTGGGAGTGCGATATTATTATGCCACAGTCTATACATCGCACCATTCATCATATAATTAAGTTTTCACGCAGTAGATTGGCTCCTTATTGGCTGTCACTTCAACTCTATGCTGTCAGTGAGAAAAGGCCCCTCTGTGGTGCCTTCCATCCGCACATCTTCACTCTGCATACCTGCCAACACAGCCATAAAGAAATTACCCTAATCAGCGTAATTAACGTCAATAATTATTGACAGTGCCACAGAATGGAGGCAACGTTGGACAAAAGTTTTTTTTTAATTCTTTGTTGCCTTTTTCCTGGAAGATGCGTCATTTCCCACTGTTAAAAAGTCCAGCGAACGCACCGTAGAGTCGAGTTATAGGAGCCAGGCTGATGTCATATACTTGCTAACGTAGAGTGCCAACCAGCAACAGCAGGTGACCCCCCAACACACACACACACACTAACACACACACACACACACACACTGCCACCCCCCCTGCATCTCCTCTCTGTTTGCCAGGAGTGCACCTGCAGCTTATTATCCGAGCCTTTAGCTTTATAATGTAGCGCAGGTGCCAAAGTGCCAAAGCACCATTGTAATGCACACAAACACACACACACACACACACACACACACACGTCAACAAACAGAACAGGCACTGAAATGGGCACACACACACTTACAGATGTGCAATGATTAATTAATACTATGGTTGGTAAATGCTAAACACGGCTCCCTCCCAGTGTTGGGAAACACCGGGGGCACACGTGTGAAGAGTCAGACGAAAAAGGGAAAAAGCATTTATTTAAAATATGTTGTTGCATTGGACAGTGTGGAGATTTATCTCTCTGACATGATGTTGCAGTGTGCTAAATAAAGAGAGTTGCTCTCTCTGTTGTTTTTATGGCTCTCGTTAAATTTAGTGTGAGGAGTAATGGTGTTGGCGCAGGTTAACGCTGATCTTTGTTTCATTACCCTTTTTCTGTTTCTTTTCTTTTTTTTTTACTGACGATTCGACTGTTACGAGTGAATCATCTGCTCAGTAAAATATGTTGATTCCTCAGTTTCCACCGTAGTCTCTACTGGTCCTACGAGCTGACTGACTGGATCTGGCTCGAGTGTTGGTTTTATTTACCGTCAGACAACAAGCTAGGGGGGCTAGCTGATTAGCATGCTAACTTTAACAGATATTTCTTTGAATATTTTGAATAAAACGTTTTACCTAAAAGTGTTTTTAAATGACTGAGTGTTACTCTTGAAGGACTTTGTGTCATTTCTGCCGTGCAGCTAGTTTAGCACGTAAGAATTGATTTAGAAAAAGCTGCTCTGTGTTTGTTAGCGGTGCGGGGTCAGGCATGTGTGTGCCGACCAATCAGAGCAGACTCTGGGTACTGGGGGAGGTCTTAAAGAGACAGGAGCACACTGCTGCAGCACTAGACAAAAACAAACATTTACATTACATTCATGGACTGAATGATGATGGTTTAGCTTTAAATGCCTATCAGAAGATTGTTTTTACCCTGAAAAAGTCTGTTTTACAAGTAGAAATAAAAGTGTCAGCGCTCGGAGTGTGTGTGGAGCGATGTGATAAAATGTGACATCGTATGGAAACCATTAATTTTCTCTCCTTAACAGAGAGGTCAAAGGTCAGACTCTGACACGAGGACATTATGGACTGTTACCGTACTTCCTACGACAAGACAAATAATCTTGTATCTTAACCAGGTCTAGCGCAGCCGTCAGCGTACATGCGATAGTAGTAAACTAACAGAAATAACAACTAGGTCCCCCTTCTCGCAGATAAACTCATGCCAGGCCTCATTATTGTGCAGCGGAGAACATCTGTCTGTCTTTTAATTTCTCGCGCGCTGCATACGGAGATGGTATATATGTTCAGTGGACGCAGAAACACACATAAACGTCGGTGGTGTGTATGTTTCCGCGCTCTGCCCCGGCGATGATTTTGTGCGCTGCATTGACGGGAAACCACAGGGAGCTCCAGGCGGGCTGAGACACTGACCACAGGCACCCCGACTCCAGACTCAGTGACAGACCTTGTGGTGACATCTGCTTTTACTCAGGAAGAGCACTTCAGCACTTAATAAAGCATGTAATCACGCTGTTGTAACTTGGGAGCAGACAAAGCAACGCAGGCGCGCAGAGAAAAACGCGTCACACGCCGACTTTTTCCCCCCTTTTAAAGAAATGTCTGTTTCTGCTTATCTGATTTTCGGTTTATCAGCAATTTTACATTAAGACCCAAATGAAGACAAACAGCTACTTAAAGCCTCCATGATTGATTACAGGTCTTTACTGAACACGCAGGAAAGCCATTTGTGGCAAAACACTACTGTAAGGTTGTTGGGTCTCTTCTCTTTCATACACCTGCATGCAATTTTCCACATGTAAGTGGACAGGAAAAGGCAAAGGAGTTAACATTTTTAATCCTGATGTAATTTAGGAGGGTGAGAGTTGTGCGTCACAATCAACAAAAGAGGTTCTGTGGGCTTCGTGACAGCTGCGTTACAGCTCCTCGTGTTATCACCCAACAGGACGCGCTGATGTGGCCACATTGCTGAAATACTTACTGAAGAGTTCAAAAAAGAAAAAGCTCTCCTGTGTTGTCTCTCAGGTTTTGCGAAGGTTTTGCTTCGCAGAGCACATGCAGGCTAAACTGAAACTCACTTTGAGTGTGTTCTCTGTATCTCTTCTCATATTTCAGCTAAACTGCCTCCTCGCCAGGGCCAAGGAATGCATCAAGCGCCATAAATCAGGGGCCTGATAGGAACTTGGCGTCTGGACAGCAGCGCTGAGAGCTGTGTTATGTAGCCACAGTACTGTAAAGATGTTTTAAGGTGAACATTACCATCTTGGAGAGGGAGAGAAATCCAAAAGGGAGGATACTTTGATTCAGGGGAAGTTTTGTCCAGATGACAGAGCAATGAAAGCCCTTCTCACCTCCTTAAGGCCCTCGCTTTCCTTTCCTTGTGAATCACTCTGATCCCCGGCAGGAACGCGGGCCTCAAGCCTCAGCCTGCTGCCGCCTCTCATTTTATTTACATGCTGGCCGTTTATGACGAAGAGTGTGTGCAGGTGGGTTTTTTGCTTGAGCTCTATCTTGTGTCTCCTCCTTGTCGTGGCGAGAAGCGGGGAGAGAGTTCATGGAAGGGAGGCAGCCGGCGCTGTGTGTGCCAGGTTTGTTTGTCACATCTCCGCCTGTCTGCGCCTTATGCAAATGGGCAGGGGGCTGGGAGGGACGGCTCCATGGGAAACTGCTGGTGCTAATCCAGCATGTTGAACAGGGGAGGAGAGGAGTACTTTTCAATAAAGCAACCCCCCCCCCAACCCCTCTGTCAAGTCATACACACACACAAACACACACATGAACAGCGTGTTCTCATCCCATGTGCGCGTTGGTGCCTCCGAACAAACATCACAGGGGGCGACACAAAGATGCACACATGAACTCGCTTCCTCTCACACACACACACACACACAAACGCTGAACACCTGTTTCTTTTCTGCGCATCCAAACAGACATGCTTTAATATGTGAACAAATCCCACGATCTTAAGACCCACTCTCAGTCCGCCGGGTGTAATACCAGGGTGCATTCAATGAGATAACAACGACCCTCAGTGTGATCGGCCTGTACTTCCACCTAAAGATAGACTAATAACACGCTCCAGCCACGGTCCATGACTTAGACTATGAAATTTATGCAAATTTGTGTGGGAATACGCAGAGCTGAGAGTATACTATTTAGGACTAGTGTGTTTTCAGACAGCCCTCTTTTATTCCCCGAGCTCTCCTCGGCTACATTTTTGCAAACTGACGCAGGCCGTTGTCTGAGGTCTCATGAAGAGATGGGCTTTTATCAGAATTCCTGCCTTTTTTAATGTCTTTAAATGTATTTGATTTCCAAGAAATAGCTTGATATTTTGGGAAATATGCTTATTCACCATGGCAGCTCAAATAAGTAGATTTAGCAAAGTGTCACAATTTTTAACTCAGCGGTTTTACTGTTTTATCTGTAATCTTAAGTGTTTTATTGGAAACAAAGAGAAACTCATACTGACAGATATTATACTGATAGACAATCATTTAATGATACAAGGTGGAATCTGTCTATCGGAAGAATACAAAATAAATCAGCCAAGTGGAGGAATTTTATGTTTTTGTTATTGGTCCAAATCTGACACTATCTGAGATGAGACAAAGTGTCTTAGCTTAGCGCCTCTTCAACACACACACTGACTGTAATGTGCCACATTTGGTCCCACAACAAATTAGCCAAATATGTTTTCTAATGTAACATTAGCTGATAAATGTGAATAAACAACCAACTTACCTTTTGATTCCAATATATTTTAACAAAACACATCCTGCTGTCAGAACTTGATATTATTACTCAGGTGGCTGCTCAGTGAAGGTTTCAGGATCCTGGTTTTATTGTTTAATTTCCACTTTTATTTTGAAACTGTGCCCTTCTGTGTCTCTTCCTACACTTCAGTTCCTCCTGTGTGTTGTTCCCTTCGTTACCTCACCTGTCCTCCTCCCTCCTCACTGCCCTCACCTGTTCCTGGTCCCGTCGTTAGTGTGTGTGTGTGTGTGGATGATTGTTTCTAACATCCCACCATCTTCTGTCCCACCTCAACTCAGCTCAATGTAACGTTAGCTAAATAACGTTAGCATTTCAACACGACAGCTAATAACTGAAGCTAGCTTCAGGAAAACAGCGTTACCTTTTCAATAACATTTTTCCAGGACTGCTCTTTGCGCTCTTCCCCTCGATGCGCCAACTAACTAAAGTATATTTTTACGAATTTGTTACGGAGTGTAGCTGTGTAAACAACTCTCCCCAGGCAGTCCAGCTAGCTGCACGGCTAACTGAGCTAACAAGCTACCAGTAGCTATAACGCCATTAATGTAGAATACAGTAGTGGCGGTTAGCAGTTAGCTACTCTGGTTGTACGCTGCCTCTATTTTTTTGGGAGTATGAACTCATGAACTGGCAAATTACAGCAATAAAATACTGACAATTGCTTCCTTGTCTCCAGCTGTAATGCTAAGCTAAGCTAAGCTAACCATCTGCTGGCTTTATTTAGCATACAGACATGAGAGTCGCACTGACCTTCTCCTCTAACTCTCGTCATGATGTGGAATAATTGTATTTCCCCAAATGTTGGACTGCTCTTTCATGTGGAGTCCTGGTCTCTGAAACCCCCTTCCCCTTGTGGATTTACTTTCAAAGAGACAGATTTTATCTGTTTCGACAAAGTTAATGTTTTGATTCCTTTTTGTATTGAAATCATGAGCTCTGCATTGTCTGCACGAAAACACTCACAATATAAATCCTTCCGTTAGTCATAAACCAATAAAGAATCTGCCAAATTCTGCCTTAATGACTTCCTGCGAGATAAAGTGCATTACACTTACACTTTGATGCCAGCAGACGAAAGGATCCGATTAATTCATTACCTGATTCCAACAGCACACAAGATGAATATTATATCCCTCCAATAAAACTTTGGGATGTGACAGAGTTCTTTGTGCTGGCGTTGGCCCGGGTCCAGCAGCCCAGTTGCACTCGCAGGGCTGTGTGAGAGTTCTCGCTGTGCCTCCTCCCCCCTCTCCATCCTCTCCTCGGTACACAGTCGGACGCACGTCGGAGAACCGCAAGGCGCCGTTACCTCTCTCTCTGGATCCGTGAGGGTGGAACGAGAGGGGGGAGGAAGAAAAAAATGGACAAACACAAAGGCAATCAACAAATCCCCTTTGCTTGAGCCCTGCGAAACATAATAGGGCCAAATCATCATCTATTTAGCTTCGTCAAATCACTGACAGCAGGCCTTGATAAAAGAGAGTGGAAAATATGTAGGGTATAAGGCGCTGCCAAGACCCTCACCGACTGGAGCCCCCTATTGAAGCCAGATGTTGACTCAACTGGCCAATTTTGATAAATGGCATGATGATTACCATTATAGATCGGGTAATTTCATATCAGCATGCCACATTGTTGGTCCTCTTTAATGATAGCCAAGTGAACTCTGGTTGGTGCCCGAGGCCAGGTGGGCCGCTCTGATTGGCGTGCAGTGCCTGAACCTGCCGTCAGGAGGGCGCCCCTGCCGCGGACAGGGCGCCCGGTGTTGTGGGCACCGCTGACGGCTGTCATCAAGTGTCCAGCTGAGCCCTGAGCCCATCACACAGCCCCGTAATGAGACTTAATTGGCGCTTTAGCCTGACTTTTGCCTCCTTCAATGTCCTCAATCCCATTAGAAGGGCTTACTAGATCAGAGCTTCATGTACTTGACACAGTGACCCAGATGGATGTTGCCTCGTATGACCCGCCGAGGTCCCAACAGACTGATTCTGCTGTGGTCCAAACACGCTGGTCTGTCTCCCATTCCTCCGGGATTGGGGTATTACAGTAGATTAGCTGGAGTAATACCACGAGTATGTGGGGTCATGGGATCGCTCCAGGACACGAAAACTAATGTTTGCTTTCAGGGAAAAACTGCCACAGACACACTTTAGAATCGATGAAATCCAATTAGTTTAATACTTAACGTCAGATCGCCGTCGTTGCTCTGATTTGGCGCTGTCCTTATTCCACCCCTGCGGCAGCTCGCATGCTTTTAGAGACTTTCCTGCGTGCCGTGATCCTGAACAGTGGACCTAATCTCTCTAATACAGACTGTAAATAAGAAGTTACCTTTGTGTTAGATCAGGTGAAGCAGCAGCCTGATAGTTGAATCAGTTACAATGTCAGAGTTGGATGGCGTTAAATCGTCAAAGACACCTTCCTGATGTCACTACTTGAGCTTTTAATTGTGTATTTATTTATTTTATGATAAATCTCTATGGAAGAACTAATCTGGGACATGGACAGGTTTGAATAATTACTGAAACAACCCTCCAACATCTTCCTCCCCACCGTTATCATTTTCATACAGTCCCTAAATTTAAAAGTCCAACTCGGTGCTTTTTGTATTTTCCCAACAATTTCCAGCCAAACTGGCTCGAGCACAGAAATGTTCTGCCTCTTCATCAAACATCGTCTGACAAGTGAGAACTTTCATATTCAGCTCTCTGCAAAAATCTGCAATCATTCAAAACCAAATACAATAAAATAAACACGAGAAAACACGAGAGTCATTTTTGTAGCATAGCTCATTTTATTGTTTAAACAGTTTTGCATAGGAAATATATCCACTTCCAGTAATTGACTGCAGTAAAAACAGCTGCTAGCAGTATAGGCTGGATATAACAGTAACAATCACAAAAAGTTGAGCCTTTATTTACACTGATTTTAATCTTGTGGCAATTTTAGCCCCTGCACCAAATGTAACCAGCTTGAAGGCATCGCCTAATGCTCGGCGTTTCTAAAATCAATAAAAGAAGGGATATCAAGGCCTTCGCTATACAGTTCACAATGGACACCTGTGGCTCCTAAACTGTCATGAAAAGATAAAAAACAAAAAAAGGTTTCCAAAAAGTCCTCTAAAACGTACATTCAGATACATACATAGACCTTTGCACACACTTGCAGTGTAACTACGATCACTACTGGAGACTGTTTACATATTGTTTTGTTGGTGTTGTTGTTGTTGTTCAGAATATATATATATATAATTCCACCATGATTCATCAAGTAGAAACGTGTGCGCAGAGGGAAGTAAAAGTGCCACAAGACCCAAAAATAAATCAGCCCTGCAGAGAAAAAAAAAAAAAAACGGTGACGAATCTTCGGAGAAAAGAAAATAATTTTTTGATCCTTTCACTGCGATTTAACGTAGCACTGACACCTCCCGCCCCACTCCTCCTCCTTCCTCCTCCTCCTCCTCCTCCTCCCGGAGACAGAAAAAGAAAAGAATAAAAAAAAAAAAAAGAGTGAACATTTCCTCTCAGATTTTCCAACAAGCTTGACGTGGGCATTGAAAATGAATAAATCAGTAAAAACAAAAAAAAAAATCTCCAAAACCATCGAAGAAGTCATGACGAGCATATTTTCCAGATGAGTTCGCCACATTCTCTTCTGCGTGACGGTGTGTTTTCTGTCTTTTCTTTTTTTTTTTTTCTTGTCACATATGAAAGTTAAGTCTATCACATCTTACAATTATATACAACAGACACTTGGACAGCGTTGAACAGGCACTGCATTGCTATCTTTTTGTCTTCTTTTGGTGAATGTTACATCCTGTAAAAATGCTGGTTTCTCATGTTTCATAACAACCTGATGCCGAGTGACTAGCAGCTAGCCAACGTATGGAAGGTGTACTGTATATTGCTCGTGTGGGATGAAAGAAATGAAGTCCCTCTACGCTCTCGTCGGACTACAGAATGCGTGACATTCGTTTGAAAAGAAGGAGAAAAGAATAATCACACGTATTGCATGAGTGCCACAGGTCCTCCTTGCATAAAGTCGTCCTGTTTCTCGATGATCGCAGTGACATAATACTAAAAAAAAACACACACACACACACACACACAAAAAAGCGAGTGTCAAAACCTGCCTGGGATACACAAGCTCCCGCAGCTGCTGATGGGTGGAACACTGATTAAAATATCAAGAGCTTTCATTTTGACAGGCTACATTCAGCAGAAAGACGCAACCCTGCCCGGATACACCGTCAGTAACCCGACTCTGGAGCACCTGCAATTAATGTCATGTTTGTTTGTAGTGTGAATGAAGGGTTTCCTACGCCACATCAGGCATTGACAGCATGTGGAATGTGCAAAAAAGATGTGATGCCCAGATGCTGCTGCTGATCTTCAAATAGATTATTTTATTTAGCTTTTTTTTTATAGGAGCAGTCGTCCGCGTACGAACCGAGACGATCTGAACTGCGCTGAAATGTAGCACCAATCTTGACAAAAAGTAAAACAAAAGAAGAAAAAGAAATGTGATAGATTCATCGAGGACGTTTGTCACTGCAGATTTTTACCCTGCTTCTCGCTTCAGGTGCAATCTGGGGCCTTTTTTTTAATTCTTATTTTCAAATCTTTCTCTCTGCTGGTGAAGCGACGTCACCTCCCAGCTGCTACAGAAACACACTCACACCACGAGTCTTGTTGGACAAGAATTCACACCCATTTAACAAAAAAACAAAACAAAAAGAAAAGAAAGGAGATAAATCACATCACACTCGCTATGGCCACGCTAATGAAAGAGCAACAATTCAAATATTCATGAAGTGTTTTCCCAAATGGAAATATCTAAGTGCTAATCAAGATCAGAAATAATATTATTCATAATAAAAAAAGCCTTCATTGTTGTTGTTTTTTTAATATTTATGGATCTGTATAGAATATTTCCTCCCTTGTTTCTTAACTTCCACCTACAGAATCACAACAACTGATGAAAACACTTTAGATTCTACCGATCGGGGGAAACCTGGAGAGTTCTAACTCAAATCCAGCCTCCGACACAAATATTTATTTCATTTTTTTTCCTAAAATGGAATTGACTCATTTTTTTCCCCAGAATTGAAGATTTACAAATAAGGGCGAAAGAGAAGAACTCTCGAGAAAGTTTACAGTGTACAAACTCCTGACCCGCGGCAGGCGGCTGTTTTCCTTTTCTTAAATCAATAGAAAGACCCTCATCTTCTCTCGGTGTGTCGTGTCAGAGGCACTCGATCACACACACACACACACACACGCACACACACACACACACACACACACACACGTACACCCAAGCTGCCAAAGCAGAGTTCAACCCCACAGACTACTGCTATCGACGCAATCAGGATATTTACCTTTATGTACAGTCTCCTATTCAAATAAACACCAACAGCACAGTGACCCTGACACATTTGCATCACACACACACACACACGCACACACACACACACACATACGCACACACACACACGGGGACAATGCACTTCAGTGGGGTCTCCAATGGCCAAAGGCTGCAAAGCACTTATAGTTTTTCTTTTAAAAGAAAAAAAGGATAAAACAATAAAGAAAACAGAGGAAAGACAGAACAGTGCACATAGAACGGGGTGACTTCTTCTAGTTTTTTCTGCATAAGAAATCTGGGTGAAGGCGGAGAGATGGAGCTTGACTTGAGGATTATTTTTCAAAAGAAGGTTTTCTGCTTG
The DNA here is from genome assembly GCA_903131615.1 of Diplodus sargus. NCBI lineage: Eukaryota > Metazoa > Chordata > Actinopteri > Spariformes > Sparidae > Diplodus > Diplodus sargus. Next base: position 873,427 of record CAEMYA010000149.1, on the reverse strand, counting down.
TGGACCCTGCGGCTGGCGCCGGAGCGTCGTGGCGTCTCTCTCTCTCTGCGAGGGGAGACGATTCTTTCACGATTGTTGGGAAAGAGTGCAAAAGGTGTCGCGGCAGCTACAGAGACGCTGCTCTCTCTGTCAGGAAATACTTTTTCTTTACATTAAAAATGGTAATGATTGATATAAATAATGCCCTGGAATACGCCTGAGAGATTTAGTTTAAGACTAGGTTGAAAACACTGCACGTTGGGGGGGAGGACGATTGCCTATGTGCTATTTAAGTGCTATAATTTTTCTTCTAGTGGATTCTATTTAAGCTTCTACTGGGCCACTGGAGAGGAAGTTAGAAAAAAACCACGGTCCAATGTTTCCTGCTCGGGGCGCTGCTGGGGAAGTATCTCAGGAATTGACATATGTGCACATCGTATATACATTTATACAAATCTACTACTTATAAAATACTTTCTAAAGGCTTGCTTGAGCCTGTCGGCAACTGATTCGGACAGGTCTCAGTAGCATTAGTCGGTGTGTGATTGTTGCGCAGGTCACAGGCCACTTCGCTGATGTGTTAAGGCATCTACTTGGGAGTTGCATTCGGTGACGTCTGGTGTACGATTCGGCAAAAGCGTGCAACGCTGTCCGTCCAGCTTCAAGGGATTTTCTTACGACAGGGTGGAGAAGGGGGTTTTTATATTTTCTAGGCGAGAATGATTTCTTAAAATGATTGTCACGCTCAAGTCAAGCCGTCTCTCCTGTGAAAAAAAAATGAGCTCCTTCAAGGTCACGCGCTAGCACCCCAGGTGGAAAGTTGAAAGTAAGAGTCACAGTAGACCAATCAGTGACTTTGCAGCCGTAGAAAGACCAAGGGGTGCATTTCTTTCTTTCTTTTTTTTTGTTTTTTTTTCTATAAGCACTTCTAGAAAAATAACCGCCCCTCCCGCTAAAACTCCCGAATTGAAAATACACTGGAACACCGTCGCTCGGTAGGCCGATACGCTAAAGAACGAAAGAAAGGAAAAGAAAAAGAAAGACCTTGTCATACACTGCATAGAAAGCAGTCCCCACTTTGGTCAATAAAAAAGGAAAAACACCCACAACAACAACAACATCATCAACAACAACAACGACAAACAACGATATCAACAAAATAAATGCATTACAATATTGTCTATCTCCAAACTAGCCTCTAATAATTGACGCATCTATAAGCACTACCTACATAGGCAAAACTTGGTATTGCATAATTTTTCATAATTCTGAATTCCACCCTCCGCAATAGTAACTGGAAGATGAACAAAAATGAGCAATAAGGAAAAAAAAAAAAA
>CAEMYA010000149.1:840777-860021 GCA_903131615.1 Diplodus sargus | reverse complement strand
CAGGAAGGCGGGATCTCTCGGGCTCAGGCCTACAAAACGGTTAGCCGTTGGGGTGCCAGGGGCTGAGTAGCCTGGGTAACAAGGCATCACAAAAACACAAATACATGCTCGCATTACAAATAGCATGTCAGGAATTCACAAGTAGCTGCTGCTCTCATCCAGAGTTACTTAGAGCAACAACAACAACAACAGCAATTCATAGTAAAAAGAGCACGTGGAGTCCCACAGGGTTACATGTTTGGCCCACTTCCATTCCTCCTTAATGTGGACATTCTGTCAACAAGCATGGGGTATTTTTCCACAAATATGTTTTGCTCGTCTTGTCATGTTTCTTTAAATGGATCGATGTGTTACAGATGATTTTACTCTGACTGATGTTAGTTTTGAACTGCCCCTTTAATGCAGTGATGTAGACGTGTACTCAAGGGCAGTGAAACATGAAGATGCTGATTTCTAACCTGGTATTTTACTCTTTAAACATGATTCTTCTTATTACCACTCCAAGTTCAGACAAAAACATACACAGTTTCCCACAGCAACGAAATAATGAAAAAAAAAAGAAAGTACTATCTGTTCTTGGCAGTTTTCCTCAGCAGCAATGCTTGGTGTTTGGTGGATCAGTAACGGCTGCTGCGTACTCACCTTCTGTGGATGTGGTGATGGGCTTAGTGTCGGGCATGGACAGCGAGACGGGTCGCACTGCGCCGTGGTGTGGGGAGGGAGCCAGAACTGGGGTGAAGTGGCCTGGGACCTTTCCTACCACCTGACCACTGCTGTTAGGCTGCAGGTGGGAAGAAAACACGATCAGCTCGAGTAGAATATTTCCAAAAAATGATTTGTTCAGACCAGGACGGTTCATGCCAGACACGTGTGGAGCATTTCACTCCATCTCTGGAGTTAATCAGCCGGTGTTTTCAGTTTGTTTGGTAGGATGAGAACAACGGTCAACACCACCCAAAGTATCAGAGTATCGCCAGCAATCACGCTCCGGTAAAGGTGCCGAACACACTGCATTTGTTTTGTCTTCCGCTAAAACCTCCAAACTTGTGTGAGGACAAGCAAACTGTGTCCACTGATATATGTTTACAAGCTCTCGCTCGCTTGTAAATGTGCAGTCGGCCAGATCTCAATAAACCCAACACAAGCATGAAACAAACTACGCTTTTCCCAGAACGGTTAGCGCCAAACAAGCTGAACGTCCTGTCCCCCTTGTTGTGGCAGTTAACTCATCTTAACTGCTCCGTCTGGCCTCGCAGACCTAAAACCAACAACAAAAGGTGACCGGACGGCTCTCAGTCTTACATTTAGTGCTCGGCGTGGAGAAAAAGGTTTTAGCACTTTCAGCCGCTCTGTTGTCACAGTTATTACTAAAACTCTGGGGGGGAACCGGCAACAATAGATCCTCAGTCACTTACGATGGATTTCCTACATGATTTCAAACAATGATTTTAATGGCGCTCATAAATGGAATTTAGGAGGACTCGGGCGTGAAAAGGCAGCGAGAGCGGCGGCGCGACCCGCCACAATGGTGTGAATGTGCGAGTGCAGAGAGGGAGCGAGGCGCAGAGACTATATATATGGAGGGAGAAATAAAGGAAGCTAGTGGGAGCTACTCTTTCAGACGGCTGGAGACTGTCTGGGGCGTTCGTTTCAGGGCCGCCCCGAGTTCAAAACTCAAACAGGCCTTTTTGGAAAAGAATTGTGTCCACAGGGTTCCCTCCCATGTGAATAGAATGTTTAATTAGAGTGTAATATAATCTGCGTTAAAGCAAGCATAAAAACATTCTGGCACTCGTCCATGGGATTATAAGCGCTGTGTTATTTGCCGAGCGCCCCACCAAACCCCCCTTTCCACTCTCCTCCCTCCTCCATCCTCTCCCAACTGGTCTTCCAGCGCTCTCTCTTCCCTACCGGACTCCACCTACACCCCCACCACCACCACCACCACCCTTTCCTCTCTCTCCATTCTCCAGCACCCCAGCAGAGGGCCAGTTAATTCTGCACAAGAGCCGGGCCCCGGCAACGGCAAATATTTACAACCTTTATCATTCCCCGCGGTTTTTCTCTAGAGTAACAGTTCCCCCACCACCACCCTCCTCATCCAGCCCTCCCCTCCAACCCGCTGCCTGCTCTGGAGATGGAGCCGTCTACGAGGCCTTTGTTTACAGTGAGAACAGCGGGGATATAAAACTCACATAAATATCACACTGCTCTCTCATCTATAGAGACGCCTGCTCTCTCTCTCTCTCTCTCCTTCCAGCACACTGGCCGCTCTGTGTACCCAGAATATATAAAAGCCCTGAGCCGTTTGATTTACTACAATGTCTTGATACAGTTTTGTATGTCACGTGTGACTGCAAGCGCAATAGTTAGGCTGACTTCTTTATGGAGACATCGGGCTGTGCTGTTTTTTTTTCGAGCAGGGCCACAAATATCAGGCTGGGAACGCACTATAACCCTCTGGCATGAGCGTTATATCAAAACCGGTCACATTAAAGCCGCATTATGTCATTTTGGGGGAAGAAGTTTGGACCAGAGGAGAAAGATAAATAAACTAAATGAAGAAACGGCAGATGTGGCGGACCCTGCCACCTTTTTTAGCTTCAAACGGTGTTCTGGGGATCTTATTTTTCCTCTGAGAGCAGCTTGTTTATCCACTTATTGCTGGATTTGTATTATTACCTCATTAATATTGTAAATATTAAAATCTTCTTCTCCAACACGACGTACTGCCCCTTTAAGTGGTCCGCACAGTTCAGTCGAGGGTTTTTTTCCTTCTCTGCAGGATGAAGAGCGGTTTAATTTAACTATGATTTAATTCATTGTAATTTCTTCTAATTAATTAGCTCTTTTTTTAGGATGGTTATTGTAATTACAGATCTGTCCCCAGATACACGCAGCACTCATCCGGCGTGTCAGGTTTGGGGTTCCCAGGACAAAATCTGATCAAACTGCGGTCAGCTTAACGGCTTAAAACGACTAATGTGGGGTTTGTAAAAGGATTCCTCTCTTTTTTAATTTATTTCTTTTTTTTTAGATTTCCTGGACATGAGAGAAGTATTTCTATAAACATGTCGTTCCAGCCCACAGCATGAATAAAGAGCATTAACCAGGAGCAGCTTTCACATGAAAGAACATTCAGCAGAACAGGATGACGTTACTTAACTTGTAGTAATGAAATAATGACAAAAGCATGCTGTAATTTATCTTATCTTCGATCTCTAGAGCTGAAGGAGATAACGGAGAGCCACTCGAGGCCGTGAGAGTGGAGTCGGACTGACCTGGCTGCTCTGTGGGCTGGACGGGTCGTATGACGGCACGTAGCTCTTGAGGGGATCAGCAGGGTTGAGGTGGGGCGGGTAGCGGATGGTGGTGTGCGAGAAGTAGGGCGACGGGGCCGGGGGCAAGATGGCCGAGGCCGAGAACTGCAGGGGCGAGTGTGGAGGGGGGCTCCTCGTCGATATAACTGCGAGAGAGACAGACAGGAAGACGAGAGGAGAGGGAGACACACATTAGGATAAAGCGATCATCATTGATCCCAGAGGGTAAATGAAGTATCCACATGGATTTTTTGACTGTGTTAACGAGGGGAAACAGTGGATTAGAGCTTCAGATTGTGCAGAAAGAACTCACCACTGTGTCCTACACCTGTTAGGCCCGGGTGGTGAGGCTGAGGGAAAGTGCTGAGTCGTGGCGAGGAGTCCTGCGGGGAGGTGGGGCTGAACAGCGGCTTCTCTGGCTTCTTCATGGTGGGAGAGGACATGTCTGCTGGGGGGGAACACACGGCGCGTAGAGGTCAGAACAGTCACGCTCAGTTTCAACTAAAAGATACTAAAGCAACTGTTTGTCGTGAGGCTCCAGAAATGTTTGGTTGGATTCTTCGTTTCTGGGTGAACTCGTCCTTTAACAGAAACACTTTTAACATAAAGAGGAGACGGAACTTCAGCTGAGACATCACATCATGACACGCTAGCTGAGTTTACTCTGATTGATTAGCGGCCATCAACTGCATCTTGGTTTTGTTTCATTAAAGAAAGACTGAATTAATGCAAATGTCTGAAATGTTAATTAATATCAGAAGGCACACGACTGGACGGGAGGAACACTGTGAGGAGTTTGTCACAGCTGCTGTGTTTTGTTTCCAACAGGAAGATGAAATCAAACAACTTCAGTGCAAAAAAAGAAACACACCAAGGTTAACTTTTTTTTTAAATCTAACTTTCGGTGTGCTGCTGAACCAATCGGCCTCCTCTCCTGCTTCTGTTTCTCCTGAATGAGAGGAATTAAGAGCCAAAAACGAATTATGTTGGAAATTAAGCAGAATTTGATCTGCGTGGGATTAGCATCACCAGGAGGCCCCTCTGTCTTTAGCAAACGCAGCAGAACACTGGGAAACGTATGTTTGCGACGGGTCAGAATCACTTCTAATCTCTGGAATCACTACAAATCACCGGACGTCCCCGCGACAGAGGAGTCCTGTGGAAATTCGGCTTTTGTCATGTCTGAGCAGACGATTAAATCCAGTCAACTGATGCGCGCTTGTAAAGCAGCCGGTCGCTCAAATGGGATTTAGGAATTTTCGAGACCCTCACGTAATCTTAAATAGAACATTACACTGTAACATCTGCTCGCCGCGGCCTTACACGCCGTCGGGCGAGCTACTGTAATTCCCCGTGCATAATCCCAGAGGCTCAGCAGACGACATGAAATTTGTTTAGAAAAATTTGTCTATAAACTCCAAAGCATGTGCACAAACTCTTACAAGTTGCTCATTATTGCTGCTCTGCACTTTCATGAGCAGTGTTCTGCTGTCACGGCTGTGCGGTTTTCAATTTTCCATGGTAAGACACAGAGTCTGAGGCGAACGTGATAAGAACTGGATGCGAGAGGCAGCGATGTATGTCTGCCTGTTCTTCATCTGAGCGTTCATCAAGTGCTTTTCTGCTCCGTCACAGATTCTCGGGGTGTATAACCTCCGGATCGCCCGTCTCTTTCCCCCCCCGGAATAAGCGCTGCTGTTGAGGCACTTCCAGCGTTTAAACCGCCCTTCCCTCGCGCGGCGGGAGGAAGGATCCAACGGGAAGAATCGCTCATCTCCAGAGAAACAGAGCGACAAAAGGTGGCTGGAATTCAGGGGGATTTCCCAGTCTGAGGTTGCAAGAGGATACAGGCTTAAGTGCTTTCATTTTTTGTGTGTCAGAGGCAGAAATACCTCAGAGAAGAAGATTGATATCGCTGCTTAATGTTTCCGTGTACAAAATGGGACATTTCTCAGAGTTTGGGAGCTTTTTTTCCCTCTCTCCTGCTAATTAAATCCATCAGAGAATCAGCTGCACTGCCTCAGGAAATCAAACCGGACAACTAGATTACAAGGAATTAAACACGTTCAACATGTTTAAAGTGGCACAGAGAAATTCAAACTCAGGATTTTAATATTAACAATATTAATGATGTAAAAACACAAACGCAGAAATATTTATATTTTCCATCAGTGAATAAACAAGCTGTCCTCAGAGGAAAATAAGATCGGGACACTGTTTGAAGCGAGAAGGATGGCAGGGTCCGCCACATATAAACAAACAAAGCACAACAGTGTGAAACTGTGTCGTCCTGTCAGGGCAGCTTATTTGTTCAGTCGTGGAAACAAAGAGAGTTTATTTATCTGGTGTTTTTAAGACAGAAACTAGAAACTAATTACTTTTCTCTGTCTGGTTCGTGTCGGATCAAACGGACAAATTTGTACCTCCGCGTTAAAAACTCCTCAGAAGTAGAATCGGTTTGAGAGAGAAACCTTCTGCAGGGTGAGGTTTTCAGCGAACGACAACCATGTGCGAGAAATGACCGCTTGGCACTCGGGAGGCCTCATATGGGTTTAATATCACACCACTTCTCATTTATTCTCTCCTGACAGAATAATGGCTGTCTTTGGAGAGTTTCCTACCCACTGCTTTTCCTTTCTCCTCGCCCGGAGTGTCTAAGTTTACTCCGAGCAGAGCTCCCCGGCCATGTGCGACGGCACAGGCTAACATTTCATGCAGCCACACTGGGCTGTGGTCGGATCCCACCGGTGCTGTTGTCTCGTGGTGTTTCCCTCTTTCAGCTTTCCAACTTATTACGCTAAAAATGTTTTATTTTAAAAGATTAAACAAGAAGTCTTAATGATGAAATCGTTTTTCTCTCTCACAGTCAAACAAAACGTTTCCTGCGACCTCCTCGAGTAGAATCAGGAGGCTGTGCGGGCAGCAGAGTGTGGAAAGCAGTCAGCAGAGAGTGAGACTGATCCGGAAACACGGGACGGTGAGGCCTTAATTAAAAGGGTGACGGGCTCGGCTCTGCACCGGGAGACAGACGTAATGAGACATGCAAGCTGTCCCGTGAGGATCTCGCCGTCGGAACAGGCATGCAAGACAGCGCGCCGGTGTCCTCCATACACACACCTCCACCTTTTCCCTTTTCTTCCCTGGGTCCAGTAAGCCCTGTGAATGAGCTCATTAGGCGAGCTTTACCTCTTAATTCCCCTCTAACTAGTCCTGTGTCTTCTTAAAAGCTGGCTCGCGATCATCAGAACTCCACGGATGGGGACGTTCTCTCAAGTTCAGCCAAGACGTATAGCCTGATTTCCTGAGGAGAGATCATCTGACGCGTCCTCCCTGCAGGGTTATAAATAGGAATTTCTCCCCAACAGTCGCTTAGAAGGTGTTTCAACTGTCTGTGTGTGGATCCACTCACAACTTGCTCTTGTAGGAAAGTCAAACTCAATTCAGAAAGTTGAGCAGAAATGAAAGGAGCGCCTTCAGTTTGTGTTTTTTTGTGAATTTCAGCTGGAACAGTTTGTTCTCGGGGCGAAACGCTCGGCACCGCAGGATCTGATGCTTCCTTTGTGCGAGCGACAGGTGTGAGAGAATACAGATTTACATTCAGACGGCAGTTCAAATGGGTTTAAACATTTATGTGGCTGCCCATGCCTGCGGCTATCTCTGTCATGGTATGTATTTTAAAAGGGTTGAGCAGGTTCATGCAGAGAAACCAGATGCAGTTCATCCGCAGTGAAACGGGTGGCAGCAGTGATACTGAACCTCTACAGTAGCGGAGAGTTAAAGCGAGTTCAGCTGCTTGTTAGGAAACAACACGAGTTGCGTGCTCTGATCGGATCTATTTGCATGCCATGAGGACGAAACGCCGTCTGATCCCCGGCTAAGTTCTGTCAACAACCTGCATCGTGTGAGCCGCTCCGACTCTGAGTGTTTGTGTAACTGTAAGAAGAGATGGAGGCCGTCACTGACGCTCACAGGTAAATAAAAAGCGCTCCAACAAAAACAGGAGAATCACCTCCGTCTCGATCGTGCCAGTTGGCCCGACTGCTGGCTGGTGAGCTGGGTGACGAGTAGAAGTCCGGTCCCGTCGGGCTGGTGTCCATGTTCTCGTCCATGTTGACGGTTTTGGGCCTTTTGCTGTTGACATGGAGAAGATTATAGTTTCAGTTTCTAAACTATATTTCAGGGAATAACAACGTACATTTCACTCCACTACATTTATTGATAACGTATAAGTTATTTCACATCATTTTGTACCAATATTATGATCATATTTGTGTACAAAAGTTGGAGTGTGTGGTAAATAAACAACAACCAATAATCTTTAGTGCAAAACTTAAATAATTCCACTGAGAACAACTACAACCATCAGATCTGGGTGAAGTAAGTAAGTTATGCAGCTTGGCTGGTGTCCAAAATGTAAACAATACATATATATTATGATGTCATATTATGGATTAGATAAGATGATCCTAAGGGTAAAATTCTAAATCCTTTATTAATATTTTAATATTTTAATCCTGCCTTTTGTATAGTAAGTATATTTTTATTGTATCTTTTGTGTATTAAGTATATTTTCATTGTATTTCTTGCATAATACAATTTATTTACTGTACTTTTGTGTAGCTAGTATGTTTATTGTACTTGAAGTTAATTTTAGAGTATTTCGTTTAGTTTTTAGAGTTTATCTGAGTATTTCTTCCACCACTGCTAGTTTTTGTTTTATACACTCATTCACTTTCTGTTGCCAGAAGATTGATGTCACTCTGATTTCTGTATGCTAAATATAAATCTAATGCAAGGAGATAGTTAGCTTAGCTTAGCTTAGCTTAGCTTAGCTTAGCTTAGCTTGGCATAAAGACTGGAAAGATTTTATTTGTTAACTATATTTTTACTGACTTAAAAAAACAAAACACATGTTAGCGAGCCGTTTCAATGCTAAGCTAAGCTAGCTATCTTTTAGCTATGCTTCTATCTTCTCATATAACTCTTAGCAAGACGGTGAATAATTTTATTTCCAAAAATATGTTTGACAATTGAACTAAACATCCCATCCAATGGTTAATGTCAGCTGCATATGAACATAAAGAGACACGCTGGTCACAGGTCAAACTCTGTCCTTGGCTGAACTCCCCTCAGATATTTTCCTGCTCGTAATAATATCATAAAAGAATACAACGTCCGCTATGATGTTATAATGGATGGACTTTGTCCAAAAAGCTTGTTTTGTTGCTGTAACTTGTCCTGACCTGCCGGGAGGGGAGGACAGGGAGCGATGCAGCCCCACGCTGGAGTTCAGGTCGTGATAGTAGGGCTGGCTGGGCATGTCGGCCATGGAGAAGTTTACCGCGGCACCGTGGGTGATGGGCACTGCAGAGGACACAGGAAACAAAGACAGACAGTCAGGCTGCAGATCACTGCAACACAAGGAGTTCAATGTCAGCACTGTTTGCAGACGGAGCTGTGTGTTTCTCCATCTTCGCATCTGGAGACGCACAATTAATTGCACAACAGCTTGACGGACTGTTATTGATGCTTTGTGTTCAGAGGCCCTGTGTATCGAATTAAGCGCTCCCCGTTCACAGGTTAACTGTCTCTGACCATTACAGCCGTTTCTGCTGAGCGCTGTGATTAACAAGTCACTGCTGCACAAAGTGGTGGAGGCTGAAGTTCACCGGAGCTGCACTTTCTCCTCCTTCTTCTAATCAGCAGTCCAGTTTAGAGTGTTTAGCCACTCAATCTATTAGTCGGGCAAAAGATATTATAATGATAATCTATTAATCTATTAAGTCTTTTATGACAGTAAACAGTCTCCAGATTTTTGGGCGGTCGGTTGGAAGAGAGAAGCATTTTGAAAACCTCACTTTGGTGCTGTGGAAAATGTTGACGAGCATTTTTCACATTTTCTTGACAAACAACTAATCAATAAATCATGAAATTACGAAAATCATGTCAATATATAGCTTATTAGAACATGTAGAGTAAAGCGTTGAGACCCGACAGGCCAGACTGGGTTTGGACAAATATTCAGAAACGCTAGTAGGTCCTGACTCAGACTCGGTTCCTACTCTCAGGTTCTGGTTCTAACCGGACACTGCGATCGCGCCTCACTCTATCACAAGTTGGATGAATCGTCATCATCACTTTCTTCCTTCTCTCCGGTCCGGTTTAACATTCAGCACTCTTCTCTCCAACTGATTTACAGCGCAAAAGGTGTTGTTTTTCTCCCTGCGGTCAAGGTGAGGGATTCTGTTTCAGGGGAGGCCGGGCCAGTGTTTACAGAACAAAAGGAGTTCACCACCCATCCTCTGTCTCTGTGTGTGTCTCTCTCTGCAGTGTGTGGCCCGCGAGGCAGCCTGCAGCTCGAGCGGTTGGTTGGTTTGGAGTCGATGAGAGGATGGAGTGTGTGGCGCCGTCTGTTGTGGTCTGAGGTTCACCACTGGCACGATCCCTCCGCCAGCCTCCGCCCTGGCAGCCCGCTGCAGCCCTGGCAGAGGCCCCTACCCGCTGCTACCCATACCGTGCTGTCTGTGGAGGAATGCATCCGGCCCGAGGACGCTGAATGCAACACCATTGTTTTGAGTTTTTTTTTTTTCATTCATGGATGAGGATCCCTCCTCCTCCTCCTCCTCCCAAAACCATCTCTGTGCCGCTTTCTCTGTTTGGCTCTTCTTGGCTCGACACGATATTTGTGATGCCACTTGGCCGGCCTGCCCCGTCATCTCATCTAATAATCTCCGCTTTGAATTTTAAGCTAAAAAAAACCCAACAAATAATGAGCCACACAGCGATTCTGCACGCAGTCGCTCATCTTTCTGTCGAGGAGGGTGAGGGAAAGTGTATTGTCCTCCCTGAGCTTCATGTGCCCGAGCATGCCCACGTTTTCTGTTGACAAAATATTTTCGCACTCGCAGTCGAGGCTCCTGTTGCATTAATGAGTGTCCTCGTCGAAACGCTGGATTGCAAGTCAGCCTTGAACTCGGCAGCTCCCTTTGATGGACTTCAAAGAATGTCTCAACAGGCTGGAGAGTCGGGAGAGAGGCGCGATGACGGACAAGCGGCTGCTTAGATATCTTCCCGGGGAGTGACCGGCTGAGTGAGTGACAATTCCTGTGTGTCCGTCGACCTTTTTAAAATTCCAGCTCGACTTCAGTGAAACCGGGGCTCGGTCACATGAGAGCAAACACGCCGGCGCAGCGGCCATCTGGTCAGGGGGCAAATTAAACACTAAACAAAAACACAGCCTTTCAAAAGATATTCAGCGTCTGAGCAGCGAAACCAGCGGCTTCTGCCTTTCAAAGCACGACGTGTGAGACAGTCAGGACGACAGGTCTGCACTCCGACATCAGAAACACTCTGATACAGAAGGTACACAGAAACCAAGGGGAGTTAAAAATTATCTGTTTAAGTAGCTGGATGTCACATATGACAAGAGGGATTCATTCACACATGCACTCTTCTGCCTGTCTCTACAAAACAAGGGACGATTATTTTCATTATCGGTTTATCATCAGAATATTTATTCAAAAGTATTCATAGTGTTGTGAAAAGTGACCGTCAGCATTTCCCGGAGCGACGCCTTCACATAGCTTCTTCAGTCCAACCGACAGAAGTTAAAATCTTCATTTGCTCTCATAAAGTGACAGAAAAGCAGCAAATCGTCACACTTTAAACGTGCGATATGTAAGAAATGGCCGCGTCATGGAAGTGTGTTTTACAACGAGTTATCGAGGAAACTTAGCTTCTCGAAACTTTATCATAATTTGTAATAATTTATGTTCTTGACATTCTGTGAGTTTAATATATTTATTGATAAGACTAAAAAAGCTAGCTGCTTAGCATGCTAACTGTGACAGATATCTCTGCAACGCTGTACGTAGATGTCTTTGGAATAACATCTAAACTCTTATTTTAGTTGATTTTTGATGATTTTAAATTCAATCTTTTTTACATTTTGCCCCTTTAAGAAGCGATTGTTGAACATTTTTAATTGAAAAATGAGTGAAACAATTAAAGTTTACGTTTCAGCTTTACAGAGCAGACAGTTTATGTGTTTATTGTTATTTTGATGGCATTAATTTATTTGTCTCAAGTTAAAACCTTCTCTAAATCCAGTTGAGACCGACACTGACTGCAGCAGCCAGACAGCACAGGTAGCTTCCTTTGAACGCAGGTTGTTGGGGCTGACTGCAGTCGTTGTGCACCTCAGGCACGTTCCTCAGCTGCAGCCTCGGCTCAGAGGCAGCGCAGGTAAACGGCGCCTCGGGTGCCCTCGGCTACGAGATGCGAGAGGCCTCCTGGAAGAACAACTGTCAACGGCTTTTTGCAGACGGCAGACATGTCTATACAGATGCGCGCAGGCTCGGAGAGACGGCTTCAAGAAGCGACTGGCCAAACTGGATTTACCACACTGCAGCTGCACGGCGGATTTCAGTCGATACAAAGACGGAGGGGATTTGTGGGAAAGCTGGTGAGAGGAAATGCACATTTAGTGCACGAGTCTGAGGACAGTTAAAGTCTCTGCACGACTGTTTTAACTCATATCACCTGATCGCAGCTCTTCTCGTGGCTGTGTAAGGACTAACTGAGCGACGTCTCCCTGACTCATACTGACTCGGCTGCACCTGTCAGGGCAGGAAAACTTGCACCTTCAACATTCTTGCATTTGCAGGGACTTTGGTGCCCTCATGTGATTCCCGGCAAAGCTCCGCCCAGCGACGACCTGAGCAGACGTCTAATCACTCCAAAGATAGGAAGGAATAACTGACAAACACCTGTGTGGGTGTGGAGGAAAGCACAGGCGGCTGTATTTGTACTCACTTCTGGACACTCGCACCAGTTCTGTAACACTGAAGACTCCTGATTTGATGAAGCTGTCTTCCAAGTAGACTGTGGACACAAAGACACACAGGAAATCATCAGCATTTATTTCATACTTCATACAAATCACGATACACACAGAATAAAAGTTTCTAAAATTATTCTCGGCCAATCTGCATCATCTTAGAGGAACTATTAATCCGTTTTGTTTATATTCTTTTCATTAAAAAATGCAGTTTTTACATACATATCAATAACATGTTATCTTCAGAATAAAACATGGAAACAGACAATGTTTTCTTCATTCAGTCTGAAACCCAGAAACAAAATCCTTATTTCTTGTTTTCAGGTTCTTCACCAGTTTCTTTCTTCTATTCTTATTGTCAGTATGTTTTAAATGGAAGAGAACACAAACTCGTGCAGAAACAAAAGGGTTCAGATGATTAACTATTATAAACTACGTTTCCTTTTTCATCTGGTATTTTTCAGGCGTGTCTGTCTCTCATCGCAAGATCATATTCATCTTCATCTCAACATATTTCCTGTGTGATGTTGACAGTAACAGATCACTCAGTGCGGCACACCAAAGAGTAACAGGACAGGTGTGACAGGTGACACACAAGCTTGTGCCAAGCTGCTTCCATCAAATACACGAGTAAACTTAAACCCGCTATCGACGCTGTTACGCTGAGGAAGCACCTTAAAGAGTCCCGTGCTGCAGAATGATAACACAGATCGTTTTGAAATGTCAGGCGGTTTGACTCTTTCAAACGTTAATAAACTTCCTGTTTTCAAAAGACTATTTTTAGACACAAGAAATGACGTTTTCTTGCAGTGTTGACGCGTTTGCGGCGCTCTGTGAGGACGCTGCAACACTAATCAGAGGCTGTCAGTCAAGTAAAACAGCCAGACGAGTTATTGACACCCAAATGACTCCGGCTCGGCTTTGATGCGGTGCCAAGGGCAGCCGGGCCGTGCCAGACAGATAGGCGGGCGGCTCGATTGGCACCTACAAAGCCTCATGTCTCCAGCGGGGCCGACGGCTTTCGCAGGGAACAGTGCCACTGCGGAGGGCCTCCAAGGCCTGAGTCATTGGCTCGCTAGCATGTTTTCCTTGGCACCTGCGTCGGCAGGCCCGGCTCTTGAGGTAGAAAACTAATTATACTTCTCAAACTATTTTCATTCCAACATTGTGACGACACAGCGCGGGTCAGTCCGGGGGAACAACGGCACTGTCAGAGAATATTCTCCGGCTGCTCAGCTCTGCTGGCTCACCTTGACACACTCAGCTCCGAGCCAACGGTGCAATATGTAGTCACGTTTCCACTCCAGGTCTTTAGTGTCTCCGTCTCTCTCTCTCTGTTTTTTCTCTTTACGCTGTGTTTGATACTGCCACTGGGACGATGACGATCCAGATTTAATGATCCAATTAAATTTTATTCCTCCTCAGCCCATGAAAAGTTAAAAACCCTGGCCTTTTTTTTCATTATTTACAGCGAGTGTGCTAATTCGGTTTATCTAGTTTGTACTGTTGGCTCCTTTTTATACAGTTCAACTGACTATTTCTAGGATAAAGTTGATCCCGGATCACACGGCACGAAGGACGAGTCAAACGGTGCCTCCGGCTGCTGCGCTACAGTTAGCTTGTTTACAGCTGAGGGACTACAAGCCACCGAGTTCACGGCAGATCAGCAGTATTTAAACTAGGTAAGTTACGGTGTACATAGTGGGCGAGCTGCTCGGGAACAATAGAGCGATGACAGGAGGGAGGAGCGAGGACGGCCGCTACTGTACATACCTGGAAGAGGGTTCTTGCCTGGCTCATTGTTACTGGGACTTCCTGACTGCTGCGAGTCTGCAAACACACAGAGAGACGGGATGGGGGGGATTAGTATAGCATGACAGTATACTGTAGCTTCAGACAGCAACACACCATCTTAGTGAGACAGTTTCCTTGTCAGCATTGATTATTTCCTGCAGGTTTGGTGGCTGGGTCGAAACACTGAACCGTGTGATTTATGATGAGTTAGATCAAAATAAAACTCGTTCTGATATCAAACCTAAAGCAACTTCTGTCAAGACCCTCAATAAGACAAAGTGCATTTCACGACTTCCTGCGTGACTAATGTTTATTTCCTTATCTACCAGTGGAGGAGAGCGTAACCGCTGTGCATTAAACAAGACAGTCTTGTTTGAACAGCATTATCGTTAATGGGAGGGCTGGAAAAAAGAAGGAAAGCGCTCGGTGTCTGACACAGGATAGCCGAAACGTTTTTTACAGGCAGACCTCTGGGTGATTTTTCAAAGCGGGGCTGGGGGAGGATACAGAATGTGTTCGGTCCTGCTGTGCGAGGTACGAGCACACAGAACAAAAAACGTGGAGAGAAGACAGGAGGGGCTGAGGAAATGCGAGGAAACATGTGTGGAATTCTTTCCACCGGCTACGGCGCGCAGGCTTTGGTATGAGCTGTCCCGGACTGACGTCTTCTACCTCCAACCTATCATTCCTCCTGCACTGGCTCATCTCTGACGGGCACAGGTGCCTTTGTCTCTTCACCGCAAAGATCAAAATCAACTGTAGAAAATCCTGCGTGCTGGAAAAAAGAAAAACAAGTGACTCAACATAGCGAGGCCCTGCGATCACACATGGTGCAGAACTGAACTGCTGCCACGCCAAACGGCGAACAGCAGCGTCTGAGTGGACCCCCATAATGATTCAAAGTGGCCCAGGCCCACACATGCCCTGCCACAGAGAGGGCCCGATGAGAACCAGCAGGGAGATTATCATCTAACGCGAGAGAGCCGAGACGAGGAGCTGAAGACAGTGAACTCAGATACCCTCGCCTCGCAACAACACCCCCTTTTCCTGCCGCAGCTCTCATGAGCTGCGTTACAGAAGGAAAGAGAGAAGAAAAAAAGTTGAAAGATTTATTCCCTTTCTCGTTCTCTCTCTCCCTCTCTCTCTCTCTTGTTCCCCCTCTCCTGAATTTGACTATTAAACAGCGCTGCAAAAACAGAATGTTCTTGGCCGGGGCTCAACAATGACAAAGAAGGGAGGGAACGGGACCATACGTTAAGGAGAAAAAAAAATCCCCCTCGTTTCAGGATTCTCAGCCCCAAAAACAAGAAACGTACGAGACGTGGTCGCACAGAATACCTGAGCTCTGCTTCCTAAACATGTCAGAAACATGTGCACACGCAGAGAAGTTGGGGCTGCGCAGAATGATTTCATCGCCGATTG
This sequence comes from Diplodus sargus, assembly GCA_903131615.1. NCBI lineage: Eukaryota > Metazoa > Chordata > Actinopteri > Spariformes > Sparidae > Diplodus > Diplodus sargus. Next base: position 844,646 of record CAEMYA010000149.1, on the reverse strand, counting down.
CAGAAAGACTCACGGTGAGGTCGACAAATCGCTTGTTTTGTCTGATCAACAATCCAAAACTCCCCCGAAAAAAATATATTAAACTTACAACAATAGAAAACAGAGAACAGCTGCAAATCTTCACAATAGAGACGCTGGAACAACAAATAATTAGCGTTCGTCTTTGATAAATCACAGCTAAAGAATTATTAAAGCTGCTGTGGATTAGGTTTCACTTAATCATCTCAATACTGCATCACATTCGAAGCTGTGCACAAGTTGTTGGCATTGCAAGTTTCATTCGCCCTACGCACACACACACACACACACACACACACACACAGCGTTTGTGGGCGGTTGGAGGTTTGTGTGGATTTGGCACAGCACATGTCCATAAAGTGATTGCAGGGAGCTCAGTGGCCTTGTCTCCATGTCTTCTCCCGCCCCCCCCCCATGCCACTTTCAGAGTCATCCATCAGTCTAGTTACGACTGCCAAGTCTACGCTCGCGCCCTGAGAACTGCTGAGAGGGGAAGAATCGGGTGTGTGGGGGGGAGAGAGAGAGAGGGGAGGCTGAGGGGGGAGACGGAGCGAGGAGGTGGAGGTGGGAGAGGTGCGCCGGCTCTCATTCCGATCGGATCACAGTTCTGTGTCTTTGCCTTCCCTTCTTCTTCTTCTTCTTCTTGTTCGATGGCTGAACAGGCAGCCATGACAAAAAGAGCAGATGGCGGTGGCAATTAGAGATCCCAGGCAGCATCCTCCAGCATGAGGCCCCACTGTAGCACCAGGAGAGACCACCTGGATGACTCAAGGTGGGATGCGAGCATATGGCGCATCTGCCAGGCCTGCACCGGAGCTGGAAACACCTCCCCCTGTTGCATTACATTTTACCTTTGACCCAAAGAGGGCAGCTTCGTGCTCCGTCGTCTTCTTTCAGGGTGATTACATTGTTTAGAGGAGTGTTTGCACATTTGTCAGTGCAATTACATCCACGACGCGCTTTATTTGAGATCTAATCCCTGTTATGACTCAACAGGTATTTAGATTAAGCCCCAATTTTAAATCATCAAAGGCAGATTACAAAAGGTTGGAATCAAGTGCAGATAAACTGGGCGTGAATGTAAAAAAATAAAAACTCCAGCTCAGGAATAAATTCAAGAAGTGTGATATCAGGAGCCGGAGGTCTGGGATCCGTATCTGAAGGTGTCCTGTGCAGCAGCCCGGCCAATCCGATAGTCTCCAAATAAACAGTAGTGTAACCTGTAAATAAACAGTTGCGGTCGAGGAGGCTGGGCTCTGCCCTGGGAGCTTGGCAGGACTCGATCGCAGGCCCAGACACACACACACACACACTCACAAACACACACACACACACACACACAAACACGCACGTACACACAAGGCCCTTTTCCAAAAACAACATTTCTTGGCACCCTTCGTCCCGGCCACTTGTTTAAATAAACAAACCGGTTCATGAAGGAAGTGAAAAAAAACTGTACCACGTATGAATCAGATTATCTGCTGTTACTCAGCAAAAAAAAAAGAAAAATAGGGGAGCAGCGAGGGCTTGTGGGTATTTTGGATGTGTCCACGAGTTCTTACACCTTCTTGTCCGGTGGGATACTTATCATACCACTGTAACGATTAGGGTAATTAGGGGTAATGGCAACAGAAAACTGGCTCGGCAAGAAAGTTTCTCAGTGCTTGCGAGGTTTCTCCACGCCCAAGTGTGTTGCTCGCCTGGATTTTATAATCACTAAAACACTCACACACTCTCTCCCTCACCCACCCTCTCGTTTTTTGGCATGATACCCATTCTGTTCCCACTAAATCGTGGAACACACATGCACATACACACACACACAGTGTGGATTAAATTAGCCACATAGTTTGGGGAAACTTTCTTTTTTTTTTCTCTTGGACGGTGGCGGTGCACGCTCCCCAGCCCGCAAACACTTGCAGACACGTACAGATACCCTCCACAAAAAAACAGTGCGCACGCGCGACACGCACACCCTGCAGATGCATACCGCTGTCGACATTTCAGGAGGAGAAGCCTGTCTGGCAGCCATTTTATGCCGAGCGGGGTTCTGTGCACATGTATAGCACTCTGGCTGCCAGAGGCACGGGTCCCGAGCCAAGACGCATTTCAGCAGCCTGGGGAGGCGAGGGGAGGGGAGTGTGGAGGAGAGGTGGAGAGGGGTGGACTCCCGGAGAAGTAGGGAAACAGAGAGAGGGAGAGGGGGCAGAAAATATCGACCTAATTACGGAGCAGCTCCGATGCGTAATGTTTCGACAATACAGCTGCTCCTGAGTAAATATTTGATGTGGCCGAGCAGACTTTCTGCTCAGTGTCCTCCTGCTTTTCTTTCCAGTTCCGTTGCAGGAGACTCCACTCTGTCCTCCCTTGGAAATGCACAGCCAGAATATATATATATGTGTGTGTGTGTGTGTGTGTGTGGGGTCATGCAAGTCTTGACAGTATGCATAAATGGTCGTACATGTGCCGGTATGGAATGTGCATGTGTGTGTACTCTGTCCCGTGTCCTCCTGTGCTCCTGGTTTCTATCATTCGCAGCTTTTGTGGATGACCTCACACAGCTCGGGCCGGCTTCCAGCAGCCGGCAGAACCTGCTCCCTTCTCCACATCTCCTTCTTTTTCCTGCTCCTGCTATCAGTCTATCGCTCCTGCAACACTATCCGTCCTCCATTGTATCTTTTCATCCCCGTCTCTGTGTATATCTACCATTCAGAGTGTATCTGCACAGATATCGTCTTATCCGCTGATAAGTGAACTCTATATCTTCTTGATTCTTTTCTCATATCTCCCCTTTTTTTTTTTAAACACTTAACTCTCTCTCTTCTTTTAATGTCTCCATCTGTGTTGGCGCTCTACCCCCTTTGCCGCCTTTTCTTAATGCCCCCCATCTCTCTCTCTCTCTCTCTCTCTGTTTCTATCTCTTTGTCTCTCTATCTCTCTCTTCTCTCCCTCCCTCGCGCTTTGTTGTCTAAACAAAGTGGCCTTTATCGGGATGAGCCGCAACCCAAACAAGCCAAACAAAAGATATGGGCGAGGAAATCTGCCCGCAGAAGAGGGAGGATCTTATCGTGCCAGCCATTGTGTGCCAGCCTGCCAACTGGCGATGCCCCCCCCCCCACCCCCCTGCTGCCGCCGACCCCTCACACACACACACACACACACACACACACACACACACACACACACACACACACCCCTCACCCTGGACTCCTGCGTGGCGCTCTGCATCAGGCTGGCACCTGACCTGACCGAAAAGAGAGTGATACGGACGCCGAGGGTGAAGCGAAAATTGGACGCCATCTTGGTGGCGGCATTGTCTCGTACAAATGAACAACTTCCTGGTTTTAACTACTTTATCTGCTGAACGGCCTCTTGTACGACCTCTCGGGTTTATTATCAGCGATACCTCTGCACGGACAGTAACGGATAGTGTTGTGTTCCCTTTGACAAACTATGAGCGCGCTCCCCCTGTGGTGCCCAAACACTGTGTGACACTGTAATGATTATCTCATAATTGGAACAAGGCAAGTATTTCTTATTGGCTTAGAGGTGCACCTGGTAATCCGGATAGCTACCCTATCAAATGACCGCCACTGACGGGGAATGCAGGTACAGTAGGATGAGTTACACACACACACACACACACACACACACACACACACACACACAGACACTCACTGAAGGCGAAAGAGAGGGAGAAAGTGAGAGGGGCAAAGTTGAAACGTCTGTGAGAACAATGACATTTTGCCTTCTTTTCTCCAAGCCAGACACCACAGACTTGTTCAATAGAGCAGGAGGGGACACACACACACACACACACACACACACACACACACACACACACACACACA
>CAEMYA010000149.1:824940-838109 GCA_903131615.1 Diplodus sargus | reverse complement strand
GTGTGCGACGGAGGAGAGGTGGTGGGGTGGGCGGTGGATGCTGCGAGGGAGAGAGAGGGAGAGAGAGGACAAGGGAGATAGATCCAAAACCCCCCAGTCAGGCAGACAGACCTTTGACAGAGGAGCTCTGTGATTCGCCTCTTTCATCTTCAGAACCCCCCCATCCAGTCGGATAATTATGAGACAAATGCACTGGACCCCTGCTGCTTGAGTGGCAACGGGCATGGGAGGCCAGAAACACAGTGAGAGGGTTCAAACCTGCACGTCTCGACTGGTCTGGAGGGAGGTGGAGGGGGGGCGGCGGTGCTGGTGGAGCGGGAATGAGAGATGGTGGGGGTGTTTAGGGGTCTGGGAAATTCCCCACTCTCCCCAGAGAGGCGAGCTGGCCCACAGATCATAGTTCAGGGACAGCCTGGTTGTGATACTAGCGAGGCTTAACTGGTTTTAGCCGCCAACTTCCTTTCAACTTCCACACTGACGCACACATCCAGTTCGGAAATAATCCACTGTTTGGTTTTTCAGACCAACCTTTCTGAGAAACATCTGAAACACGCTCCCGGATTGGCGACTTGCAGCTGGCGGAGTTTGTGCCTGAACCAACGTGTTGTTTCGTTAGCGTATTTGATGGTGTTCTGGCCGGTACTGATAAGGCTGCACAGTTAGAACTGCAGTGGTACCTAAATCTTTATCTCGCACCAGCCACACTTACAGCCTGACAGCTTTGCCCCAATGCGAGATTCAATTGTATTTGACAACCAATTCCAATCAAAGTCAATTTACAAAACTACTTTGAATTCAAAAGCGATTAAAGTGAAAATATCACAGTTACAAAGAGCTCCTCTGTGTCGGTGTTTTCCAGTTCCGATATCTCCGGATGAAAAGAATCGGCTTCTTTCTCTTCATTCCAATCTCAAAAGGCAAAGTGACTTAATTTTGACTCAGCTCTGTGTAATGTGTGTCTGCGAGGCCTCTGCCAGTGATGTGTCAGTGATTGTCAGCGCCTACGACGGCGTCAGGCCTCAGCCAAGAGGAGTTCCCTACTGGCGAGAGCGGCGGGCTGAGCCAGGGCGACTGGGTGCTCCCTCGCAGGGCAAATGGCTTTCCTCCAGCTGGGCGAGAGGCCACTGAGGATCCCTGCCACCCATTGCCACTGTTTGCACTCCCTGAGCTCTGCCAAGCGAGCAGCGGTAAAACGCACACAAACACAGCACGAGCTCACACACACACACGCACACACACACCTTGAACTGGTGACGTGGAAGGAATTATCCGATCATAGAATGCCACCACATCTAAGACCAGATCTTGGCCCAAAACAGACAAAGAAAAACAAAGCTTGCACTCATTCAGACGATTTTGCTGGCACTGCTCCCCTGGAACGGGACATAGGGTGGAGAGAGGGGGAGAGAACCAACCACAGAGTTTAATGTGTCATTACAAGCATAAAAACAGACTACTGACATTGCCAACAGATGTCGAGCCAGTTTATTTTTGCCATTACAACTCCAGTAGGGAATGAAGCGGCAGGTGCAAATGAATACAGTCTTGTAGCTTTCTGCTATACATCCAGACTCCTGTGCTGCTGCTGCTGCGTCATCTGTTCTCCTCAGTCAAGCATCGCGGGGATCAAACCAGTCTGGTTATCAAACCACAGTCCAGTTCTGATCAGGCCAACTGGTCAGGGAGACCACATTACATCACTCATCTGAAGACTGTTTTAATCTGGGGGGTCACACTAACTCAAACAAGAAAAACGGGACTACTAAAATTTAATCAGTGATTAATTCAATAATTTGTGCTACATGTTGGTTCTGGCTTCATATTAACATCAGACTGTGGAATCTGGATCGGTTCGTGGATAAGTGACGTCAGTCCAATATCCGATTAGTGGCTTACGTCAGTATCAGCACCCGATACTTATCCAATCCGCTGTAAGTCCCAACTCTGATCAAATGTCTGGTCGAACTTGTAATCTTGTTTGCTCACTCTTTCATCTGCTAATTCCTGATTTAAATTGGAATTTAATTTCTGATCGAGGGAAATGTATTTGTCCTTCTACAACAGAGGGTCGTGCAATGAAATGCGAGCTGCCGTCCTTTTATAGTTTTACTTAATTCAGAGTTCAGGAGTCTCACAGCCTGAGGAGAGAAGCTGCTCTGTAGTCTGGAGGGACGGCAGGAAATACTTCTGCATCTTTCGGTCTCTGTGCAGACGTCCTACATGTGGATTAGTTATTACTTGTCTACCATGTGTGAAAGCACGCCAATCTTTAAGAGCCTTACTTCTAATAATGCCCACACCTTTCTGAACTTCCTACTCGTAATAGCGCAGTAATGATGGAAAGATGTCTTAACTCTTTCGGGTGAACGCCGCTCAGATCCAGCAGGCCGATATAGAAGCTTGTTGGTGGTGTAAATGTCGGCTGCCTGCCGCATGGCCAGTAAAACCCCTCCTTTCCTGTTAATGAGCCTGGAGACGGGGCTTTCAGAGGCCCCCAGTCAGAGCCGGCCCGAATCAAAGCATCCACGGGGAATCGAGGCTAGGGGGCAAGAGGGTTTGCTGAGGGAGTGGGGTTCGGGTGTCTCCGCTGGCACAAGACCAGGGAGAGAAGGTTTTAGGGCAACGAGGGAAATTACAGGAGCAATTTCACCGAAACCACCGGTCTTATAAAGAAACATGTTGGTGGTTCTCGTGGAATCGCGGCACCAGGTATGCGCTCAGAGCCGTAGTCAGATGCAGAGCGGTGGTTTTAAAGAAACAGCGTCATAAAACAGGTTCTCACATAACTCAAGAGGGAGTGACAGCGTCTGTGCCCGCCACAAGGTCAGAGCGTTGGCAGCCATCCAGAGACGGCGAAGCTCCTCTGCTCCGTCAGGACCCTCCAACTGTCTGGAGATCTGCAGCTAACAGCAGTTAAGGTGCAAACCGTCTTTGCGCTTTGCGGTTGTAGGTCCCAGATGCACAATTCAAACACAAACATCCAGAGACTCAATGCAGTCAACAGCCCGTCACTTACCACAACAAAGCACCACATAATCATGACAAAACATCTCCGTCTTACAGGAGATCAAAATGCAAATCTAATCTCTCAGGTTTTAACGGAGCATTCCCTTCGCCACACCACAGGCCTACGATTTATAAATCACACTTAAGCGAGTATTCACAGCCAGAGAGTGAGAGAGAACTTGATTCCACATTCCTGGCAAAAAAACAGAGAGTGAATCTGTTCTGTGCTACTCAGGCCTGCTGGGGCAGCCCCCTCTGCCACTGCAGCAATAACAACATGTGGTTTGGTTGCACAGCGCCGGTTTACAGTGGGAAGAGGAGAGGCGCTAAATTAATTTCGTATTCTGTTGTTGGAGAGTCATAAACAATGTTGGAGCGGAGCTGGCATCCTGCGAGGTGGCCGCAGACAGTGTTTGGTCACATGGCTTGAACACATTACATCAGCAGCTGCTCTGGTTTGGGGAATACAGCAATATGGACGGCGAGTATTGAGATATTGTGTATTTGCTGTGAAACTGTGCTCATATTGAGCATACTGTATGAAACAAAGGTGTGTACGCGGTATGCACGCTCCGTGTCCTCAGGCACGGCAAGCCCGGTCCTCCCTCGCTATTTAGGACGAGAATCTAAAGAGCCTTTGTTTCCAAATTATTTCTGGGTAGTTGCCAAAATGCGAGGATGATACGCTGAACAAAGACGTATATCATACGGCCTCGCCGAGCAGGTTTCTGTTTGTTTGCAGGTTCTTTGCATAACGTGGTTTTGTGGTTACATTCTCGCTCTGATAAAGTTAAGAAGGGAAGGATTTCTGCTAAAGCGAGTTTAAGTAAGTTTGTCCTCTCGGCGCTGCTTCAGCCTTTCCCACGAGGCTCTGGAACCATAATCTCTTGAAATATTTGCACAGATGACGGCAGCAGTCGGCTGTTTTGACATGGAGCGGCATGAGCGAGATCTCGCAGTCACTTTTTCCATCACTTTTCAGTTCAGGAACAGGAATTCCCCTTTTGCCGCTTTTCCCTGTAACCCGCCCGCCTGCACGCCTCCCACCAACCCATATAACCCTCCCAGCACTCCTTCCTCCACTTCCTCAGCCTGCTAGGATTTGTCCACTCAGGGCCACGCCGCGGGGGCCTTTACACCCGTCTCACAGCCAGCTCCCACAGCCCCTGCTTTCCACTTGCCCAAGCATGTTGTTTTCACTTTATCTGGGATGCCAAAAGTTCATTCACTGAGATCAGGGGTGGGTGGGAGGGCAAACAGGGTTGGGGTAAAGGCCGTAGGAGGATGAGGAGGGAGGCAGTTCCTGTTCTGTCCTGGTTCAGCTCAGGAAGGCGAGCGTGGCAAGCTCTGTTTATGTTTAATGTCTCTGGCAGGTTTCGTCCTTGACTATAGAGAGAGTGGCCTCCCGCTCGTATATGAATGCGACTTGATTCCTTCGCTCATCACAACCACTTCCCCGAACCCCCGCCGAGACTGCTGCAAGTAGCTTAAAAACTCTTTGTGGTGGAGTCAAATGTTAACAGAAATATACGCTGTTTTCATTTGGAGCGATTGTGACTGTTTCCAGGGGGTTTTGCTTTGTGTGAGGAACGATCCAGCCTGTTAAAATTACCCTTCACTGTGCACACTTACCCTTTCTTTCCTCCTAAATCGTATCGCTGACTTTTTTCAGACCAACTTCCTCACGGAATATTCACAACACGACAGCCTACACATACGAGCGAACACAAAGGAGCCGACACAAAGGCTGTACATTTATCATCCTGCGAGCTGCACTGATTTCAGTGTGGAATCAGTCAGAAGGCCATGAAAACATGATCTCCTGATACTCGCCTTGCATCACGGGAACTGGAGGGAATATCAAAGGGCCACCACCGAAGCTGACTCCATAATCCCCTCCTGGCAAGCATCTACGTATATACATCTCTACTTGCCTATGTTTTTCTAATCCTCCTGAGGGCCTGTTGGAGTGAGCGTGCATAGAGAAAACAGTATCTTTTGCCTGACGCTGGCGGCACGACGGGATCATTGCATCTGCAGCCCTCGCGAGGTTGGCAGCCCTGCAGAAACACTTCCCATTTGCGGCGCGGGGCTTGGTCCAAGCCACTTGAACTTGGCAGGGCGTACCTGGAACAGCCTACCCGTAGGACCGCCACAGACTCTCCCCCTCAGCCCAGGCAGGAGGCCTCACTGTACAGCTGATGGCAGACACACCTCCAGAAAAACTGGCTGCAACTGACTTCCAGGTATTTATCAAGGAAGGAGGAACTGATCAGTTGTAATCAACTGCTCCACGTTGAGCTGGTTGGACTGCTTTCTCTCAGCAAGTATTTTTAATTAAATAAGACATGTTGACTGTGCGGGTGGAGCTCAGAACTTGTAGTTTCATATATCTGTTTATAACTAGCAGGGAAAAAGAGTTGTACAAGCAGCACACACAGCACAGAGGCTTCAGTTCCTCCCACAAAGGACAGAGTTGTGCATACAAGGTGACTTTTTTTTTTTTATCAATTGAGAGAGAATTACACAGATCGTATGACACCATATGGAATTCTTTTTACACATAATGTATTTCCTTTGCAGGCGCTGTGAAAGGCGAGGCCTACAGGGAGTCCTCTTTAGGAGGAGGGGAGGAGGAAAAAAAAGCTGTATGTATGGTGAGGAGGGAGGTGGGGGTGGTGGATTCGGGTGGAGGTGGGGGGGGGTCGAGGGGTTTAGTGGGGCGGTCCAAGCACGCTCAGCGAAAATATGCCACATGCACTCGTTGAACTTGGGGGCCTGCGCGGGCTTCTCTCAAGGTTACAGGAGAGGCCTGTGCAGAGCGGAGCCGGAGAGAGAAAGCATGCAGCAGCAGTCCACACGCAACACGCTGCCCACTGCTGCTTCCACCGTGACAAACGCTTTATTCTTAAGTTTCCCACAGATGCTATAAAGTCTGATAAAAGAAAACATTTTATAGATGTAGCCGATAGTGTGCCCAATAACACGTTTAGTGTCCGTACCTCGCTGAGTCTTACTGCGAGCGGCTGTTGCTCAGATAACAGAAGCAGCAAGCGATCGCCTTTGACACCAGGTTTCCTTCCCTCCTCGGAGCCTGCCGGGACCTGGGCCATGTATCCGCTGCCGCACCCCTGAGCCCTCGACCACACAAAGGTAGGAAGCGGCGGCCGGAGCAGGGCGCATTGTGGCGAGGCCACTAAATCACCTCTCGTTTTATCCGCCGCTATTTACGCACGTTTCACCAGAGGAAGCCATAAAGACAACAAGGCCTAGTAAATACATCTGAGGACTTGCTGGGAAGAAGAGACGACGAGCTATTAGCTAATTGAATGATGTGGTTTAAGATAGTTTAAGATATGATACAGCAAGTTTTAGAGAGTTGCTGATTCAGCAGTGTAACTTCTGAGGTCACAGTTGGTCGCCATGTTTAGCATAAATGTACTTGTACTATTCTTTATGGTTTCTTTGCTCTTCTCTGACTGTAAACTAGCTTCACTGTCACCACTGGCTTTGGGAAACACTGATTGACATTTTGTTCTTATTTTCCATTTTCCAACAACCTGATTGATCGAGAAAATAATCGGCAGCCCTTCACACTCCAGACTTTGACGCTGACTCACACAAGTCTAGCAACAGTCACTTTATAATATCAAAATATAAATATCATTTACGGCCATAAATCACTTCAATGCTCAGTAATCTCTTAGTGATGGTATGCAGCACCGAGGAGTGTAAAATCAACATGTCAGAGAAGAATGTAAACACGGAACAACAACGTGCGTCTGACGTCGCCCTGACAGAAAAGGGTCAAAGGGCAATAGGTAGTAAACACTCAGCCGAAGGAATTGGTCACTTTGCCTTTGCCCAAGAATTAGCAGGCCATTAGCACCTCGTAAAAAAAGGGCCACTTCTGTGCTTTACAACAGATTAGGCCCCGCTTTCATACAAACAGCCCGGCAAAGTAATCCAACGCGACGGAAAACCAGCGTATGGAAAAAGTGAAAAGCCTCAGAGGAATCACGCCAGCACAGCTTTCTTCAATGCACAGATATCACTTTGATATAAGCGCATTAAACGGATCCAGTAACGTTTCTTCACAGCTCGTCCCAGCTAATTTTCCAAAAAAGAAAACAAATTAGCATAAGATGAAGTGGGTCATTCTCGTGTCTTGATTAAAGTAGGCCTCAGCTTTGCCCAAGTGGCCAAGCAGCAGACTGCAAGTTCAGCCGTGGGCACTGAAGGCCTTATCGGGACCCTTTTTTTTTTCGTAAACAAGAGGGGGAGGGGAAAAAAATAGCCCCCGTCGAACACGATAAAGAGAGCATCAAAGCAGCTATAGAGGCGAATCAGTCGGAGCATTAGGAGCCACTTGGGGTTGGCAACGTGATGGCTTAGATGTCACTGGAGAACATCTTCGTGGACGTAAAGCGGGGCAAACAAATTAAGAGGGATGAGCTCGCACTTGGTGGATTAGTTTTTAGATTTATGGAGGCAACTTGGAGCCAATGCAGAGCAGAGAGAAAACAAGGCTGTCAAAGCTGTGAAGACATCCTCATAGTTGGAGCCGCTCATAAATTACTGCAGTTAAAGGACGCAACAATCAGACTTGTAAGAGGAGGATCTGCGGTGCGCTACAAACCGGCTCGACTTAATAATGAAGAACCTCATTTCCCTTAGTTAACCTTGGCAACGATAGTACAGGCTGTTCTGTAAAGTCAACTGTAAGGGTATGACAGTGTGTGTGTGTGTGTGTGTGTGTGTGTGTGCTGATAGCAGGTTATGTATGCTGAGCAGTAGCCCTGCGGCAAACACTCGCTCTCTACAGCGCTTCATAACACAGGGGTGTGTTGCAGGTGCCTATAGATTGTCACAGCCATCATGTGTGTTTAAGTCAACTCGGAACAGTGGAATGCGTGAGTTCATCCTCTCAGACAGCAGCAATACTGCAAAACATCCGAGCGCCTTGATGATTTCAGCCGTTGAATTTCACTCCTGGCTGCTGGGACGAATACGGCGCCGGCTCCCGAACGGCCCGAGACGCTCCGCAACCCAAATGTGAGACGATGGGAAATGCGCACGCGGGGGTATTTTTAGGCCGATGCAATTTCACTGTGACACATTTACTGCGAAGGACCTCAAGAGTGATAACATGCGCGCACACCGCACTGCGCCGAGGAGAGTGGCAGCGATACTCGGGAGCCACAGGAGAGCCGTAATGCCAAGAAGACGTCCTTCGAGTGCAGCCCCCTGTATAATCCAACAACCTACTTTATGGGGAACGCTCCCCCGTTTAGCTGATGTGTGGATCATTAATCACATTTCATATCAAAAGCCGATCCCTCGCCACGTACACTCAAAGCTATGTATGTCAAATATTCCTCAAACTTTCCACAATCAATTATCCAGAGAAACAAGCTGGTTAAAGAGTTAAAATGTGTGTTTTTCAGCTGAAGTACCTCCACCCTTGTGTTTCTGTGCTACCGACTGAAAAGTCTGAAAATACACTTATGAAAGGAGCTTGCCAACGTCATTAAAGGAGTAAAAAGTCTGATGGTTTTAACTTCGATTTAACCAATGCCACTTAGAGCCGAGCTCTCCACGTTCTCGCTCAGCACGCAGAACTGGCACTTGAGACATGAAAGGGCAGCTGCGACGTTTGGTTTACATTATATCTTAGTGGTTTCCACATTGTGGCCAGGGGATAAGCATCAGGAGAGGTTTATCTCTGTCACAGTGCTCTATGGAATATGTAAACACTATGTGTAATCAGCGCTGCAGTGAAATGGAGTGCAGGGGTTGTGTGTGGGAAAGTGGAGTGCTTTAGGAATAAGCCGCCATCTTACTCCGGGAGCTCAAGGAAAGATAAGACACTGGAGGCAAAGCTGGGGAACCTCTAAGCTATATGCTGCTTTTTGTTGTATATATATATATTTTTATCAGTGAGAAGAAGAACAAAACGGTGTAAATAAATTGCCTGGTGCTGTTTTGTCTCATGCAGGCAGTGTATTTGGTGACTGAGGTGTAGACCTTCACTCCAGATCTCCTCCATCTCTTGGCTTAACTCTGTCAGCCGGCCATTGTCTCCACCTTTCTCTGGAGGACGGGCACTCGTTTTAGATGAAGAGCCTGTCTCTCCATCGAGAGCCCAAGTTTTAATATGGTGCCCAATCAAAAGTGATTAAGCATCGCAGAGCACAAACAATGCCGGCCCCTAAATCTCTGTGAACCCTCTTTCACTGGAGCGAATGAAAGAGCACTCTGTCTGCGGCAGCAGATGACAGACGTGCGCTTGAAGATAAGTCTTCTCCACGAGCTCTTATCCTACCAACACCCGCCGTCGGACCAAATAAAGGAATAAAGAAATAGATTACAAAACGCCGGAGACAACAGAACGGGAGTCCACCTTGAAGGCATCAATGGGGAAGTGACGGATTGCTTGTATACGTCCCTTTTTATAGCAAAGTGCCTTGAGGTGATTCCTAAAAACCAGCGGCACCACACAGACCGAGCTGAGTGAGTCACAGAGACACATAGGAGCGTATGAAGACACACAGCGCCCAATAATAAAATCATCCAGCTGCCTCAAAGTCCAGCAACTTTCACATGAGAAAGAATTATTTCAAAAAAAGCAAAAACTTGGCAAAATGTCCCACAAATCATCGTGTCTCGCACATAAATTACCAACAATCACAAAGCGTGATGTATGCCGCATGTAACGCAATACCCTGAACAAATGCATTTGATGCATGTGGTGCCTTCAAGTCATACGGAAGCATGAAGATACAGGGAGAGTTGGACACGGAGGGGCGGCTAACTAACGTCCACAGAATACTGTTCTTACTGAGCCTTTTTAGAAGCCCGAGAGCGAGAGTAGTGTTGCTGCTTACGATGACACGGTGGATGCACACGTGCTTCATCACTGATATAATATGAACATGTGACAGTTTTATCGAAATACATGTTTTCAGTGCATGTAATGGAATCTAACATATAAGATTCCATATTGGACCGGCGCAAAGATGGTGTTCTTTATACAACTTCTCATATAATTCTATTCATATCACAGCGTCCAAACGGCAGCGCGAGGGATTCAGTAACCACACACACATGCAGACACACGCGAAGCTGAAACAGATCGAAGCAGACGAACGTCATCAGCGGGAGGTCATGAGAGGGAGGAGCTGGCGCTATGACAACAAGACGTCAGCCGTCTGCAGCCTGCTGCCGTCAACAAGTCAGCATGAGCACAACCATCTGACCGGGCTTTCCTCACGCTGCCCCGATACACGCAGCCAAAACCAGCGATTGCTGCTGCTGCTGCTGCTGCTGCTGGCTCCTGCTTTCAATTTCACGAGAGTGGGCCGAGTAATGGCTTCAGCGTTTTGTGGTCTGCCGACACATATGGTCCGTGTAGCGATCCGGTCCTGTGCGCCCCTCCCTCCCGTCCATCGATCGCTCTGGGACACGCGGGGAGATATGGGCAGAGAGGGAGACAGACACGGCCCCAGGGCCCGGCCACAGTTATTGGGAGGCGTGCATGGGTCTTGTTATGACTGCCATGAGAATTGGGCTCCGTCGGGCTACCGCTGCAATCAGTGTGACGCCGCAGAGTTTGGAATCAACCAAATAACGCTTGGTCATTCAAACCAGCGAGGTTCAGACGATCTGGCAACAAAATGCGTTGGAGTTAAAGTACTGACACTCCTGTTATCGTCACACAGTCGTGTACTTGAATTTGATCTGATATCTACAGTATATAATATTGATTTTCTGCTTTTCTTTGTCATTTCTGATGGTAGGAAGAGTCTTTGGATTGTTTGGACGCCACTTTGGGCTTTGATTGAGTGTGATGAGGCGTTTTTACATTTCTTTGACATTTTATAGACTATTGATTGGCAGATTTATCCAGAATGATATTAGTTGCAGCCCTGGTTGGGATCAGGGTAGAGAGGCTTAAGCATCTTTCCAATGGACACTTTGACAATCGACCATATGAGGATTCGAACCCGACCTTAGATCAGATGTGGTGAAAGGCCGGCCGTCCATCAACCCCAACAGCCTCCAAAAGGAAACTGGCAATAGAAATGACCGCATTAACCTTTCTTTATCACTTACGTCACCACTAATGCCATTACTGGTCGTTAGGCTACTGCTGCCCATATCTGGCTGCTTGACCTAGATAAAAGGTTATTTGCTCAAGTCACAGAGGCAGCTCCTTTGGCTCGCCCTTGTTGGGTTTCCTTATCTGGGTTTGTCTGGACAAATCTTGGACACAAAGCGCCCATTTTGTGCTCCTCTCTGGAGATCCAGTTACAGTGTTCCAGACACGACGCGGTCCGCCTGCAGTGCCTCTGGGAGCACGGCGTTTGGCGGCGCGATTAGGTGCTTCCTCGACTTCAAGCATATGATACATGTGCACTCCTCTTACGTCTGCGAGCGCGCTATTGTGCCGCGATGGTGTAAAATGATCGGCGAGGGGGGTCAAATGATGTCATGCTGCGAGAATTCAGATATAGCAACCCTCCCCATTCCCGTCTCCAAGCGAAGAAAAATACAAAACTGGATCCAACAGAGCTTCAGGAATCCCCGAAAGTCTAACTCTGCTCTGCATGTTACTGCTTGAGATACACAGAATCATTCTTATGTCCATTTTCTGGAAAGTTCAAGCTAGGATTCAAAACATGTTGCATAATCATCCAAAATCAAAACATCAAGGATTGTCGGACTCAGGTAGTAAGAGAAACTAATATCAAGTAGCAGCTTGTCACTGGGACTCATGGTAATAATTAACCGTCTCCACCAAACAACATACGTGCGCGGTAAGCGTGTGGATACGGCGGCCTTGAGGTTGATCTAGTGGCCTGATTCCTCCTGCGCTTTACAAGGACAAAGTACAACTAAAAGAGCGAGCAGGAGGCGGCGAGAAGGAGGGAAACGGAGAGAGAAAAGAGTAGTGTTCGCTGACCTCATTCTGACAACAAGCCCGGGAAGAGCCTTTCCCTGGAACCGTTTCGCAATAGCACTGTTGTTTATACAGGTGGTGGGTGAGTCGAGCAAGATATGCAGAGAGCATGCATTTTGCAACACCTCGTTATGAATACTAAACACATGCAGCATGTCAAATCACACACACACACACACACAGGCACTTCATCCCGCGTCCAAACTGTAGCCCGAGTTTCGATTTAGTTGTGACATTTGCAGCCAGTGCGTCAGTTTGTAGGCTGCGGCCAATTCGTCCCTCTCTTGTTTGAATTTCAAAGTCAAGTTCCTTTACGCGATCCAAGTGCTGTCAAACACTACTATCCTCGGGTGTCGTCCAGTGAGTGCTCGCCTCCTCCAGCGGAGGCCTCTGGTTGGCTCGTGTGTTTGGCTGCGGGGCCGTCTCCTGCAACAACATCCACTTGGCCAGAGTTCAACCCACGTGGAAGGCTACAATAGCCCAAAGGTGGCTGCCCAGACCATTGTTTATGCAACAGCAGCACACTGCAGCCAGGTTAAAGAGGGAGAGCAAGACGGAGGACGGCGGCCTGCAAACCGGTTACGCTTTCTGTTTGTCTTCCCTGTACAAATGTTTTTACTTTAAACCGAAGATATTTGGCGCCTTAACCGTTTCACTTTTAAGGGACACTAGAAACAACTAGAAAGGTGGCAGGGTCCGCCAAATACAAACAGTATGAAAAATTGTCTTTTCCTTTAAGTTCAGTTTGTTTATTTGAATCACTCACGAGGAAACAAGGAACGTTTATTAAATTTTTTCAGGCATAAAGATAAAGATCTTTCTCTTCTGATCAAAAGTTCTTGCCAAAAACTACATAGTGCACCTTTAATGATATTGTATAAATGAGACAGATACTAATATATGAGGAGATCTTCATGCTGTTATTTCTACAACAGTTAACACCAACAAATGCACAAGTTACTGTAGCACCAGTCTTGTTTCCCCACTAACCAGCGAGGTGAGCCAAATTCATCACTTTACAGAGATGTAAAAAAAAAAAAAAGATCCACACAACAGCTGTTTGGTAAACATACCAAAGTAATTGTTCCAAATGCCTTACTTTAACGCAGATTAAATGCAATTAGAGGCTGTTTATCTAACCACAACAAGTCTCTCTGCCAAAAGAAAAACCTCTGTCATTGTTTCTAGCAGTTATGCTCAG
>CAEMYA010000149.1:809188-824844 GCA_903131615.1 Diplodus sargus | reverse complement strand
TGGCGAAGGCAAGGGTCTTCTGAGGTGAATATGAAGAATTTAGGTCAGTGCAGCCGAGACATTTAACCAGCTCAAGCCGCTGCAGCCTGGGTGGAAATAGCACGGGAGGCCAGCGAGAGGGAAACCAGTGCGTCACAGCTCCCGGCCCGATTCCAGGCTCCCCCCGACGCAAACAAGAGCCATAACTTCCCTAATGATCCCAGATCATGTACGCCTCGGACGCGCTCCGCCAATGGGGTGCGCTTCCTCTCTACCTTTGACCTCGGAGTGGGTGTGCCCGCCGTCGACTCTGCATGGAGTTCAGAACACGAAGGCGCGGTGCGAGTGCGGTGGGATGAATGCTCGGCAATCTATCAGGTTTGAATGTCCCCATTGTGTGGAATCTTTAATCCAAACATGTTCCGAAATCTTACCGCAACACTCGCACAATCTGGAAAAATCCCACAGTAAGAGCCGACAAATCTCTTAATATCTTTAATATTTGCCAAATCTTGATAATCTGACACTTACTCGCTTTTATTTTCCGTCGGCCTGTCACACACAATTGCGCCGTTATTCAAACGTCTAACACCACACACACACACACACACACACACACTCACACACGCACACACGCATTGTAAACAGTCTTTATTGAGACGTGAGTGCTTGTATAAACATAGCCGAGCCCTATTGAGGGTCCGGGGCCGGGTCGAACAATAAGAGGGGGAAAGTTGCTGGACGTTCCTCACAGACGGTGTGTACAAAATCCAATTATCAGAGCCACGGCATTAACATTCCAGCAGTCTGGCAGGTGACGGCTCCGTCTTTCAGCCCCCCGCCTCCTCCCGCTTACACCACCAGCATGGGATAGAGCCGCCCGGCAGCACCTCCACAATACACACACATGCGGCCCTCTTCAGCTCCCCCCTTTCTGCGATCCCCCCCAAAGTATTGAGACATATATAGAGGGAAGAAGGCAAAGAGTGGGGAGGCGGTTGGGTTGTGGGGGGACGGGGGGGTCCACCGGCGACACTGGTCTTTTCTTCAGGAGATCAGCGCGACCGCCCTAGCAGGCAGTATCAGTCAATGGGGCATTCTTCTCCTCTCTGTCTCTGGGTGAGAATATGTTGATCGCTGATAACACTGCTTTGATTGCCATAATGGTGGAAACCACTTTTTTGTTTTGGAGCGTTTGCCTCTAAAACAGTGCGCGCTTTGTCCGCCCCGGGGTGACGTTCGCGGCATACAAGATGTCCATTAAAAAAAGCTTTAACGGTAAAACAAAAACAACGTTGTTGTTCTTGGCTGCAGAGACGAGTTGATAATGGCTTAAAATAAAGTCTGCAGCTACGAGGCCCGCCGCGACAAAACCAGAGACCCTCCAACAACAAAAACACCTACAACATGAAACTTTAAAGTCTCTGCACTCTCAGCCATAAACTCGCTGGTATCACCACGCAGGCCATCATTAACAATTGTTCTTTGCTTTACATACAGTACATATAGTCCTTATCTCTACGGGATGTGGCGTACGTGATAGGGTGCATGTGATATGCAACGCCTCTGCCTGGCGTCCCGGCCTGTACCCTTGTCAGGTCCTATATATAAACGTACATCTGGCCCCCATTCTGCTCTTTCCATCATGTCATCTTCCAGAGACGGCTGTAAGGGATACATTACTGTACGCTCGGGTGGGAGTATTACTGCATGTTCGTTATGGATGAAGTAGTTTTTCATTTTCTTCATCTAAAAAATGTCTGTCAGAGTCTCCAGGTTGCTTGTTTTGTCCAGCAACACGCTTAAACTCAATTATATTTAATTTATAATGATATAAAAACACAAAGAAAGAGTTTTAAGATTTAAAAAGATGGGAACAGCAAACATAAGTATTCCAGTATTTTTTTTTACCTCGACGGTTCTCGATTCTAACTTTTTGGTTTCACCTGTCGTCTTCTCATAACAGTAACAAAGACTTCCACTTTGTGTCTTCCTCCTCTGCTCCCGTTCTCCCCCCTCAGTGTTGCACCGTCCTCTCTGTGGCGAGATGTTAGTCGAGTGTCTTGTGGTTTTCTCCACCCTCACCAGACGGCCTGCGCGCGCTTAATTATTCTTGGATGGCGGATAAAAAAAAAGTGAGAGTTCTTTCTTTCTTTCTTTCTTTCTTTCTTTCTTTTTTTTTTTTCATTAGCTCAGCAGCGGTTTCCCATTCATAATAGTTGGCACTGGTTTCACAGTGGCTGCCAGAGATCACACCCCAACCATTTTCATTTTCCTTCATCCATTTGTTTCATTCATGTCATAGATTTGGCAGCGGCCCGCTCCGTTTTCCTGATGGCCGTCGACCCTTCAACACCCTTCTTTTGAGTCCCGAACTCCCGTTTGTGGCTTTGTTTTGCGCCGGAGTGAAGTAAAAATGTGGAAACAACAAATCACACTGGTTCGCATCCAAGTCACTTCCTTTTGAAAATTACAGTATTTCACTTTTGGAATTATTAATTGTAATCTAAAACTGAACCAAAGACGCTCTTAGCAGGGCCATGTGAAGCTCTGCTGACACGTTTCTGGAAGGAGCGACAGACTTTGAAACTTTTTCCTGGGAAAGTGGATGGATGTTGTTTGTGTATGTGAGTAGCAGTGTTGGGATAAATCCAAAGTTAAAAAAGAGCCATTAAGTAAAGAGTGTGGGCGGCCTTGTGTAGTATATTATCCCATCCTATAGTGAATGCACTGTGTAAAGCACTCACCCCACACTTTAAGTGCATTACACAGTGCATTCAGCTATCTGAGGCCCCAAGAAACAGCAGTTTATCATCATACAACTGCTGGAACTCTGCCCACTGACAGGAAAAGCTATATCACACACACACACACACACATTTAAACACAGGGCTCCCACCCACCCGTTCAGCAACCACTTTGCTAAAGCCATCAACTGCAGCTGCGATCATGTATTTTAATGTATGCACGCGAGCCGAATACACGTGAGTTCGAGTCCAAACACTCAGACGTACTGTACACACAGCGCGTTCTCTCAGGGCTGCAACCCAATCCCAGAGAGCTCCGAAGTGTCAAATAAGACCCGGGCTCTCCTGCATCGCTCCACCAAACATGGAAACAAACAAGATGGCTACCGTGTCTCTGGCCCGAGCAGGAATCACGGTGCTCACCGGCTCCCATCTGAATGGAGTTAGAGGCCGGCTAACAGGAGTGCAGAGGAGAAGAGTCTCCTGGGGCAGTTGGCTCGGCGAGCGGGACCAGAGGATGGCTGCACCGTGGATTAGGGCCCCACAGTGGTCCATTGTTAATTGGGCGCCATGTGTGAAAGCTACAGAGAGATTAGTTTGTACAGCTGCTGCCATTTGTCATAACTGCCCTTAACAAGACACACATGGCAGCCCGAGCTACAGCCAGAGGTTTTACAGAAAAAGGGGAGAAAAAAAATGTCTGGTGAGCGTCTAATAGTTTGTGAAACAGACCTGCATAAGCAGATGAAGATGTTCCTGGGAAACACCACGCAGACTCAGCTGGGATCCCATATGAGACGATGAGTCTCAGCATTACTCATTTAGCCATCTGTAGGTCAGCTCGGGTCATTATCATAACTGCTCAAAAAGCTACGTTAAGCCTGCAGAAATCCCACGCCACAGGTTGCAAACAATTCTGTGAAAACAATGAGGGAAGATCAGCGATTACATCACGGCCCTAATGGGCAAATCTCAAATTAAACCGGGTCTGTGTTTTATTAGTGGCTGTTGCAGCCTGGTGACCTCTTGTTAGCTGAATTAGCTCGGTGATGTAGGCTACACCATGAGGCGTAGGGGAGGGATGGTGGAGCAGAGTTATTTTTTGGTAAGAATCCGCAGTGTAATTGTGGGTTGTAGGTCTGCGCACATGTTGGAGGCCTAATTACAATCTTGACTTGGTAAATCCGGAACAAGCTTTTAAAGCGCGCTCACTTTCAGTTTTAGCCCGACAGATCTACAGCATGGCTGCTATTGAGAAGCTGCGGTTCATTGAATCTAAATGCAGCTCAAGTGCAGGTGAGCAATAACCTGATGTGTGTGTGTGTGTGTGTGTGTGCAGTGAATGAGTTTGTGTATATGGGCGTGTGAGTGCGAGCATGTGTCCCCGCTTGTGCATTTTTTTTGTGCTTGCATATAAAAAAAACAAGAATTTGGACGAGTTTTCTCAGAGTCAGTGCAGCTGAATGACCAGCTGGAGATTTGTGCCAGCAGAGAGAAGGAGCCAATTTAAGAAAAATTCAAGATATCTGGAGCCCGATCATGGTAACAAGCGCTGTTCTCCCCCAGTAAAAATAATGGGCTTCATTAACCGTCCTGTTAGCGCTGCGGCGGCACCGGACTAGCTTGTTCCTAACACGAAGTAGTTGCACGGTGGCCAAACACTTTCATCATTACTAAACCCACTGACTCAGTGTTTCCAACTGGTCCACAAACGCTCCTCACATCTACTGAACGTTTTGGCAAAAGGGAATACTTCAATTATCTGATGGTAGGGTCTAAAATTTTCCTTTCCAGAAACTGGCAAAGGTTGTTTTAGAGTAAAGCTGCAACAATTTGGTGATTAATCGATTAGTCGAGAGAGAAAAATAATCGCTTTTTGGTTTTTTTTCCAAGCAAAATGTTAAATATTCGCTGGTTCTATTAGAAATATATATTTTTTTGTTTTAATGACTTGATATAAAGTATATCTAGCAGAAAATCAAGTTTGGTCCTACGGTTCACTTTAATCATATACGGTGCCACTCCACTGTAATAAATGACTGAATGTTTTGCCGGCTAAAAATGTAAATGAGTTATTTCCTCGCCTTGCCTGCTGTTCTAAAACCTTTCCTGCTATATGGGTCAATAAAAACAAACGACCACAACGGGGGTTGTGTTGTTTATTACATTGAATATATGGTATGTTTCTTTTTTTGCTGATGAAGAGTCGGTTCCTAAATTTGGGAGCTTGTTTAGAAGTGAACCTGACATATGTGAGGGAGGAGTGGAAGCTCTTTGGCTAGTTTTGACAACTCAATGGGGCGCTGATGAATCCGTCCCAAGCAGGCCATTCCCAAGCCCCAGACACCATATCCCCTCTTTGACCCGCGGCACTGACATTAGAAAGAAATCCTCTGGGGATTCGCCCCCCCCCCCCCAAAACCCCAAACAGCAACATGCCCACCCAAAAGTACATTTTGCACAGCGGTTGCGATGGCAGGCCTTTCTTTTTCTGTCCCGCTCAGGTCTTGTCGAGCCGTCACAGTGATGGGCCGTACTGTACCGCCAGACAAAAGAAGAGACAACCATCACTCTGGGCCACTGATCGGCCCTGTCTGGGCTGAAAAGACTTTGATGGGGTAAAGCAGGGTGGGGGGTGCTCCACAGAGAAGTTAGTGTCTCCTGGGCAACCACTCTGATTGTCTGCCCCTGCCTGAAGTTCCCCATCGCACCCCACCTACTACCCCTTCCCATTTTTTTCTCCCCTTCATTGGTTGTTCACAAGGCTCCTTCCTGCGTATAGGCGACTGGCTTTTGCATGAAAGTCTCAGTCTGGTACTTAAGGAGTGCTTTTCTCCGGGCGGACTTGAACAAATGCAAGGATCAAAAAAACGTCTTCACGTGACTGCAGAGGCCTCCCGTTTTTTTTTCTCGTCTCTGAACTTTCCTATTCCTCTTTCCACCGCAGTGTTTGAGTCTAACGTGGGCAGTTTAACGGGGCAAGTGGACAACAGGAAGTTTTTTTTTTTAAAGCAGATCCACTCCTGTGATGGCAAAGGAGAGAGGGCGGCCATTGGACGGAGAAACTCCGGCAGCAGGGAGGGCCTGCTTTGTAAGGCAGGACAGTGAGGTACAGTGTAGTGCCTGGGATAGGGGGTGAATGTACCCATTTGTCTTCATTTGGGAGGACCGGCAGACAGGGTGGGGGTGGGGAATCTATCCGGGAGGAGTGGGAGGTGCCGGTCCTCCAGTCAAGTGGCCTCGGGGGGATTTGAAATGCATTTGGGGTCCTCCCCAAAAGCCTGGGAAAGTGTGGTGAAGCTGAGATCTTAACCATAGACTAATGACACATACTGCACTCCTTAACCAAGTGTGGCCACAAACGCAAAACTAAGTCTCCTGCTGAATTACACGAGAAAAGCCCTTTCAGCACAATGTCTGCGCTTTAGAATACCAAAGAAAGGCATCCGTCCCATTTTTTTGACGGATGCAACGGTGCAAACTGTGGCACAAGCAAATTAAACACACTGTAGCGGAGAAAAAGAGGGAGTTGTAAATTTGGTTGAGAAAGAAGGCATCCACATTTCTCAGTGGCCTCTGCTCCGAGTTGCCTTGTTTCCATGGAGATTTATGTACACATGGCACACAAAAGAGGGCTAAGGAGGTAACATGGCCTGTTTAAGCCTTGAGGTATTTGCTCGAGCAAAACCCTGCTGCTAATAACACAAGCTCCACACTGAGCCAGGCAACCTGGCAGCGCTGCACACAGGTTAGTGTTTGAGAAAGAGCAGGCGGGGGGAAGAAGGCAGAGGAAAGTCAGATGGAGATCACAACCGAGCAAAGATCCTGGAGAGGGCGGAAAGACATTAAGGGAGAAAGAAAGTGAGCAAGGAGGAAAGAAAGAAGGAAGGAAGGGAGACAAAAGAGGCCAGAAAGAAAGCAAAGAAAGAAAAAGAAAGAAAGAAAGTAAGAAAGAAAGAAAGAAAGAAAGAGCACTGCAAAACATAAATAGCTCCCGGGTTAAGAGAAAAAGGATCGGGAAGACATTTAGTGGGAAGCGGAAATCAATAAGGCAAGCGGTGAAGCTGGGAGGGAGTTCTAAGTGGATTAGATTGAGAGAAAGTGTTCGATAGGTTATGGCTCTGAGAGAGAGGTAGCCAGACACCGCAGGCTCTATTGCATACTAATAAGGAAGCCAGAGTGGAAGCTAAGAACAGGGTTGTGCAGTTCACGCTGAAGAGTTTTTCTATATGGCTCCGGAGTCATCGGTTAAGGTTTTTCCCAGCGTTTGTATTTTACGCCCTTGCTGATTTTGTTCTGCTGTTAAAATTCATGTCCAAAAATAAAATCCCACTCAACTTCCACAGAACCATTCCTGAGACTTTTTTTTTATTCCCTCCCCGCACATCATCTCGCCAGGAAAACTTGAAATTTGGATATGTTGCCTTAACTCAAAAAAAAAAAGGAAGACAAACAGTGGTGTCCTTAACGCTGTCTGCTTACAACAACTTTTGTTTCACGCTTCTGGCATAAACCCAGACACCCTTTCTCTGGCCGAGCGCCTGGGCCTGGGACAGCTGTCATGGTCGGAGACTCGGGCTTGAGAGAAAGCCAGGGAGCGAGAAAAGAAAAGAGAGGCTGGGAGAGAGAAGGAGTGAGAGAGTCATTTGGCCGGGGCAGCGTGCCGCAGGGGTGATTCCTGATGGCAGAGGAGGATAAGGGGATGAAGGGAGGGAGGGATGGATGTTGTGCTTAGTCACAGACCTCCACTGTGACCCAGAAGGTCAGGCCTCCGCACTGGCCGCCTGACCAAAGCCTTCTGAGGCAGCCGGGCGGAAAACAAGATGCAAACACGCTACCCCACGCAGCGTGGCGAGCCGGCAGTGACCAGTCCTGAAGATAGGGACCGGCCAGAATACCCAGCCTGAGGGTCTGGAGGAGGTGGGGTGAGGAGGTGTGGGGAGTCAGTGGTACCTACTCCCCCTCACTTAGGCCAGTGAACCAAGGGACCACCAGCCAGACCAGAAGTACGTGGCGGGGGAGTGAAGACAAACAGTTGCCAAGAGACCACCAGTGATCCCGCGACCGCCGCAGTTTGACCCCGATTCAGGAGGTCAACGAGGGGGGCTTACGAGCAGCTCCCCCTGACCGACAACCACCCGACCCCGGGCAAAAAGTCTTCCTCCTCCACGTGCCCTGCAACGCCGCGTTTCCCCTGATCTGTTTTGCTCAATTAAACTTCAGAGGACACCCTGCCACATCTCTTTGCAGAGGTCGCGACCCCGAGGGCAGAGGTTAAGTCTGGCGCTCGTAAAACAAGGTCTCCATTAACGTGGCGGCGCGTATTCGGAAGGTAATCCATCCGTTTCTACAAACTAACGTGACAGTGTGAAAAAAAAAAAAGTTACGTTACTGGGAGAGGAAAAAAAAAAGTCAAGGTAATGATGTTTTATGGCTGCGTTAACTTCCAGAAACACAGTAATGGGAACGCTGCTCCACCTTCCTTCAGCTCCCATCGGACGACCTGAGTGAGGAAATCCACTGAAACTAGAGCTGCAACCACTCATTTATAGATTACCTGTCAACTATGAATCAATCGCCAACTATTCTGATAATCAACTGATCAGTTTGAGTCAAAATTCTCTTGATTTCAGCTTCTGAAAAGTGACTTTTTTGTGATTCCTTTCCTCGACAAAGACAAATACTGATCGACTTTTATATATATTTAGAACAAACAACTAATCAATCAATCGAGGAATAATTAACAGATTAATCAACAATAAAAATAATTCCGAGTTGCGTTGATCAGAATCCTTTTAAATAATTTGTACAATTCATACTTTATTGCACTTGAGCTTCCGTTTGTAAAATGCTTAACATTCACCAACACTCACACACAGATTCTTAAATAAATTATTTTACTTTCTAATTCCATCACTTGTGCACATTTGTATTGTATTTCTACGCGCTGCGTCGAGTACTTTCGGTGAATATAACAGCCACATTCCGATGTTTGTGGAGGAAATAGTGACGGGCGGCGAAACAAAACCAAATACAAACGAGGCCCGCAGTTTTCCAACATGTCCCGACGTGACGACGATCTACATGCCTTGTTGCAACTATTCCATCAAGCTGTCAAACTGGATATGCAAAATATGAATCCAGGTGGAGGGAGGCGACGATTCAAAGACAGGAAAAAAAAAAAAGAATTGCACTTCTTTTTATCAGATGGAGATGAAACAGTGCACTGGAGTACAACAGCAGTGTGTGTGTGTGTGTGTGTGTGTGTGTGAGAAGCCAGGGCCCTGTATTGAACGCGGCCTGCCAGTTGGCACAATGGATGCCACAACCCCCACTCCCAGCCCCCAGCCTACTTCCCAGCGGGCATTCATCTGGGCATGCACATGGGTGCTACAGCCCTGCCTGGCTAAACGCGTCTGTGCCCCAGAACAAGGGGGCTGAGTGCCCTCTCTAAATTCACCC
Organism: Diplodus sargus; assembly: GCA_903131615.1. NCBI lineage: Eukaryota > Metazoa > Chordata > Actinopteri > Spariformes > Sparidae > Diplodus > Diplodus sargus. The sequence goes on along the minus strand of CAEMYA010000149.1, from coordinate 815,656 downwards.
GGCGCACTCGCTGCCAACCCGCCGACCTTTCTCAGGCAGCGACCCACCGGATTCAAAAGCAAATACGCTGTGAACTTATTGATTTTTGCCACAAAACATAACAGGGGAAAAAAAAAAAAATACTGTCGAGTTTAAAAAGCGGCAGGAACGTTTTTCACACTGCAGACGTGAGTTGCTGGCAGGTAGCAGGACACAGAGAACAATATTAAAAACAGTCCAGAACCCCTTTTTTTTTTTTTTTTCCAGCAGTTCGCACAAACACCAGATTCTGTTCCAGTCAGAGCCGTTTGCTAGTTTCTTTGTGTTTGATTGTATGTTTGTTTGTTTCGTGCAGTTGCAGCAGAACAAAGGCAGCGGCTTCCATTCTGCCACTGTCAAAAAACTTTCCAACGTGCCCACTGCATTGCGGATGCCAACCAACGAATCAAAGGCATGCTGCAAGCAGACAAAGAGGGTTTGATGCCAACCTCCAAACCTCTAACAACCATTACTGGTGATTTGCCTGCCTCCCTGGCACGGTGCAAAACAAAATGGCGCCGCACCGCACGCTACCACAATATGGCTGCATTGTCTGGAGATGGGCACTGCTTGGTAACTTGAAGAAAAGGAAAAGACGCTTTCGCTTGCAAAAAACGAAAAAGGAGGGAAAAAAGCACGCCCGTCTCTGTGATCCCGGCAGAAGAATTCTATTTTGTATTTGCCAAAGTTTCAACTCAGAAAATTTGAGGAGAACGGCGAATAATCGCTCTGATCCGCAATGCGACGTCGCGTCCAAGTGAACTTAATTCTCTGGCGAAAGAGAACATTATGTTCAGCGTTTATTCTAAACAATAAAATTCATCTTCTTGCCAACATTTTACTTTTTCCCCCCATAGCGGACACATTTCCCTGAAATAAAAGCCGACGTTACACCATCCGTAATGTTAAACACAAGCACTAACATATCTAAATGGTGTGTTGTGGGAAAAAAAAAAAAAAAGCAGCACTACGCCGCTCTCAAGTTGGTACTGAACAGTTAAAAATGCAGCAGATGCAAACTAGAGGAGCGGTGGCATCCTACAAAAGACACAAAAGAGGGTCTGATGCCAACCCCGGTGCCAGTGGCAACCATTATTGTCTGTGTGCTGTGCCTTCTGCTTTCCCTGGCACTTATCAAACACAAAATGGCGCTCAGGGTTTGATGATAATGAGCTAGCTATACCACCGTTTCTCCCCCAATAGCAAAGTATCGCTGGTGTATTCGGTGCTGCTGCAGTGGATTTAATACGGGGGAATTTCAACAGGGAATACTATAGGGGGGGATTCCTGCGGTGTGATCAGATAAAGGGAGGAAGTTCAAAACTGTGAGAGACTCAGAATGACTGAAATTTAATTAGAAACTGTAACAAGCACATTTTGTAGGAGGCAGGACATTTCAGTTTGAAGGTTAAAAGGTTAAAATCTGAAGAAAAAAGGATGAATAAGAATAAAAATAGCACGTCTGCCTGAAGAGTATTTTTTTCTGCTGAACTTGGACATTGCTGTTCTTTAATTAATGTTTTCCTTCTCCTTAAATTTAATAATGATTGAGCCTCAGAAGTTTCTGTCACCAAATTCGCTCCTTCTAATTTACAGTAAAGAATACAGATAATGAACAGCAGAACTTCCTGTCACACATTCAGGCTAAAATTCAGTTTTGGACATCAGCTCGAATGTTTCAGTGAATGCCGGTTATTTTATTTTTTTAAGTGTGCGGCATTATTATTGTTGTAAAGCACCGAGGAAAATTAATTATGATGATTCAAATCTGGGGGAGAAAATGGAAAAATCCTGCATGTTGAAACCTTTTCCAGCACCCGTCTACAAAATTTCTCAAACTCTAATTTCGCACTGTGGGTGAAAAAAAAAAGCCTGATTCGGTCTCTGATTCGAGCGCCGGCGCCGCGTCCGCCAAAGGCTTAAAGAAAGCAGCTTTTCAGCGCGTTAAGAAAAGACAGAGGTTTCTATTTCAGCACAAACACGATCACACATCACACGCAGGATTTATAACGGACACGATCTCTCACACGGAACTGAAAACAAGTTCACACAGATCTGTCATTGCAATCCTTAATGTGATGTTTATTACATCCATATATATTTTTTTAAATTGCGCTAATGTGATTGTTGAGGTCTGAAAATTACATACTGCTACTTTACATAAAACAGAGTATGTATGGGGATTAAGAGCATGTTTTTTTATATATAAAGTAAATATAACCTTAGTTAAAAATAATAAAAACACTGAATAAACACACAAACAAAATGTAACACCAGAGCTGGAATAACAACCGTTTTACTGGAACTCGGTATGAGAAAAATAAACTACTGGTGGGTTCATTATAATTTAAATAGTCGATATAACTTCCAACAATTGTCACAACTTAATATCCAGGCAAACAGAGTGTGTGCACAGTGTGTGTGTGTGTGTGTGTGTGTGAGATAATAAATACCCCGTCTGAATTACAGTAACTGGATAATTACTGAACATGAGTGGAACCCATTTAAAACATGTTCTACGTTTAATTCAGATCACAGATGGTCTTTTGGGTTTAATACCGAGTCGTACTTGAAGCGTATATAAAAGCGCTCGCTGCACGTATACGTTACTGACGAGCCGCTTTTCTTTATGTTTATTTGCCTGGCGAGCGCAGTGATGATGTCAGCCGCTCTCCGCACGGCTGCCAAAAAGTAACACATGTGACCCTTGACCTCGCCAAGCCACCATTCACACATGCGCATGAGCTCACACACACACACACACACACAGTGAAACAAACACACACAGTGTGAGTTTGAACCTACCTTGGTCCTGGACATAGTATGCTAGAAACAAGTCCAGCTCCTTGACCGATACTGTTATGTGGTGTGGCTGGACACAAAGTGCTGGGTTGGTGCAATGTGGAGACTTGACGAGGCGTTCCCCGTCTGTACTTTCCAGAGGGATGCCTTTGAAGAGGATGACCATCACCAGGTCCAGACGCCAAACTTTGTCGGCCTGCCGCAAACAGTCGATCCGGCGGATCTTGCCCTTCTGGTCCGGGTTGGAGAGCACGCAGCACGGGTGCTTCTTGCCCGTCACGCTCAGGACAAAGTCCTCCCGGTACTCCTGCCGAATGTCCTTACGCAGCTTGGCCAGCAGCCTGGACGCCCATTTCTGCTTGACCTCGGGCTTCTCGCTCAGGAGCTCGTCCTTCACCGCGCGCTCCTCGTCCTTGGACATCCGCTTCTCGTGCTTCTTGAAGTACTTGCGTTTTCTGGCCTGGAGGTTGAACCATGTGTAGGCGATGGCACGGACGTGAGGGAGAAGTGCCTCGATGAAGGGATGAAATTCATCCTGGAGCATCCGAAGGAACATAGCGAGGAGAGAGGAGAGAGAAGGAGGGAGATGTAATCAGAAACTCATGGAGAAGAAATATGGGTTTAGTCAGCTACTAATCTGTGACAGAAGGGAAGTCAGACCACAAATAAACAATTCCTCATAATCAGTCACATCATTTCTTATTTGCACGTTCAACAGTAGTTTCTCTGCACATAGCGACTCTGGGTTTACCATCCTGGATGTCTCTGGGCAGACTGCAGGTATGACAAGGACATTCCACTGTTTATATCAACTGCCAGCATTACAATAGCAGCAGGCCCGGTGACTGAACGCATTCTCCGCTCTGGTTTCCCCGAGCACGCTCTGAGCGGGACTCCTGCTGCAGCGAGCATGCGCCCCTCGCTGTTGCGTTTCTCTTATCAAACTACCCGCATTCCAACGTGAACTTATCCCGTCGTCACGAAGAGGATGGAGGATGAGCCGAGTGGCCGAGTGGGGGAAAAATATAGGAAGCTGAGGAGATTCGCTCTCCTCCTGGCACGAACGTGGTGCGTTCGAAATGCATTAAAAAAACACAAGCAGGCGGCGTATCAAACGGAGGAAAAGGTATTCGCGTGGGTTGAGTTAAGACTCGATTTTAAGTTCATGCCAAATGATTAAAGGTGTTGAGGTGAGCAGAGAATTACACTCACTCAGCTTCATTCCAAAAACATGAGGACAGACAGAGATGTTGAAATCATGGCCTGCTCTGAACATTTGCAATCTCTATTTTTTATTTTTTTTGTAAAGTTTGATGCAAACATATTTTTGGAATAATTATCAAAGACTCTGATTAATATTTATTTATAGTAATTTTACATTTTCATACGGGTTTTCTGTTGTATTCTGCATTTAGCCGTCGTGCTGTTAATGGCACATTATCGTTCATTCTAAACAACAGAAATTTCTGCAAAAAAAGAAAACTTTCTCAATCCGCTTTTGACAGAAAATCTCTTGATCCTCACGCAAAAGGAAAAAGCGAAACATTTCTGCATCAAGCCAGCAGATTCACTGAAACTCCAGGAGAATTATAATAATCTCTTAATGCTCATTGTCTGTAGGTGAAGGAATGCACAAGGTGGCGCGGATGATTTAGAAGTCAGGAAAAATTACAGGAGCTCCGAGTGACAAGTGGAAACATCAACTTATCTTTGTTTTAGGTTGTTAAAATGTCAAATTTAATAAGTGTGAGCGGGCCCCTTTTTTTTTCGAGTGGGCTTTTGAAGAGTTAAACCACATATTGTTCTTTCTGTAGGCAGCCAGGCAGGGAGGCAGGCTGCATGGGAAACCACAGAAATCCACTCCCTATCTGTGCCGGCCGCTGGAGCTCCTCTGAGAAGCCACATTTCTGCTCCGCACGTTCGGACCAATAAAACTCTGCTCCAGTGTGATAAATTCAAATTATAATCGTTTATGATACAGCATGAATAAACATTTTACTCTCTACATATTCTAGTCTTGAATTGTAATACATTTACTGTGAATACCACAAATCTGATACGCATTCGTCGTCTTTTTGAGAGGTAAAACAATAAATAAAATAAATTCCGAACTCCTTTAAATGTCATCTCCTCACTATAACGCTGCCAATTAAACTGACAAACGTTACCAGTAAATGCTAGTAAATGTGCTCGGCAGCAACTGTAACTGAAATCCTTCTCACTTCTGTTTTTCCGGCTCAAAAACACTTTAAATATTCTGTTAATTTTTTTTTATTTCAACCAGGCTACAGCCAAGCGCTGTAAAGATAAATGACTTGGCCGGGGCCTGCGCAGTGCACTTCAGCTGGGGCCATAAAAGCACAATCCTCTTAAGTACAAACTAAACCACATCTCAGTCAATCACTTACTTATGCCAAGTAAAATATAAACAGTAAAACTGAGTCAGCCAAAACAGTCAGCCACTCTGTCCAACCGCTGAATCAACCTTATCGCCTGTTTGATCTTCCTACAGTGAAAGTGGCTTTATCTTCTTCCAACTTCACTTCCCTAAAGTATAGGGGTTTTACTCTAAATAAAAAATATACACGTGGAGGGAAAATATAAACAGCACGAGCAAGGCTGGGGAGTGTGTGTGTGTGTGTGTGTGAGTGAGTGTGTGTGAGAGAGAATGTGTGTGAGTGTGTGAGAGAGAGGTTACTGGAGGACGCAAATAACCTAATTAAACTTGACACAAAAAGAGAATACCTGTGCCAATTGCGCACAAGATTATAAAGATGGAGCACGATCTTTTAAAAAATCATCTTTACGCACAACTTTACGCACACAAAGAACGCGTAAAGTTTGGCACTTGAGTGACTTTCTAATTGATTTTTCGTTAAAAGAAAAAAAAAATCACCACAATTGTGTCACAAAATTGCGCATTTCTGATCAAGAACTAAAGTATTTCTAACTCTTTTTTTTTTTGTACTTAAAAGGCTGTATTTGTGAATTATGAAAGTATTTCCCGTGCCCACAACTTTTCAATCCAACTCGTCTGTGGCAATTTTCTCACAAATATGCAAATCATAGCAATTAAATGTGTGTTTAAAAAAAAAAAAGAAGACACAAATACCTGAGTGAGACAAATTGGAGAATACATGACGAGACGGCTCACACACACACGCACAACGTGAATGCACTTGGACTGATTCCTCTGATCACTTTATCGCGCCATTCCTGGGGCCGACGTGCGCCGTGCGAGACCGTGGAGCAGCTATCCGCGTAAAAAAGAAAACAATGCGAGGTTATCCAAGAACATCCATGAATTCGTGCGATCCAAAGATTGTCTCCGCGGTGGAAAGGAGAATTTACGCAGTGTTTAAAGTTGTCATGCACTTTCTGCAGATTCTACTCGCGGAGCCGGTGCGAGCGGTGTCTGCTGCTGCTGCTGCTGCTGCTGCTGCGTACTCCTCTACTACATGGGGCTCTGTGCGCGTCACGGTGCTCTGAGATCTCGTTCATAAAAGCATCGTGGGGAGCTTCAGAGGGCGCCCAGTGTGTGATGTTCGCCCCTGCTTCCACCAAACTTGATATGAAATCGACCGGTGCACCTTCGGTCCTGCGCGATTCCAGCAAATCAGACCCAACTTTTTTCCCTTTTTTTTTTTT
>CAEMYA010000149.1:752912-802420 GCA_903131615.1 Diplodus sargus | reverse complement strand
CCCACACCAGCCTCCCCCCTCCCTCCCTCCTCCCTCCTCCCTCCTCTCTCCTCTCTCCTCTCTCCCACTTGTGGAGTAAAACAGATGAAATAAAAATTACAAGCCAACTCCACTTTGATTGATATTTATTTGACCGATACAAAAGAAAACAAAACAAACAAAGATAGCAGCTTTTTTTTTTTGACAATCTCGGTGCATAAATATGTCCGGAACATTTGAGTTTGGACGCGGCCGACAGCAGGAGCATCACTCCTGCGTAATATTACCAGACGGAGTCGGCAGCGAGCCGGTTGTGAGTCAGCGCTGACATTTGGCCTCTCGGTTTTCAATCAGCCCTGTATTTATGTGATTAAAAACCTGCCAGCGTTGGGAATTATCCACTCGAGAGCCGGGGCAGCTTGATTCCACTGAGCTAAAGGTCACTCAAAATAATAAGATGTGTCAAAGAGAGATCCTGCCTGCTCCCATCTACTGACTGTGAAGATGAAGCGGCCGTCCTGCGGCCGCCACATGAAACTCCCTGTCTGTGTGGGAGGCTTTGCGGGGACACGACTGTGTTTTGATCCATGAATTAAGACGTTTGGCGCGTCCATGTAAATGTTATCTGAATGCTGGTTGAAAAGACCTTTTCTCTCCTGCCACATTCCAATCCTCCTCACTGAGGCCGCTCGGTGGCAGCTGGATTTCCCCACAGCGATGGTGGGTGGACTTAGCAACAGTAACTTAGCATTAGTTACAACAAATAGATGAAAAAACACAGAGCTGATGCTCGCAGACGAAGACTTTGACGTGAGAATATTGTAGTTCTGGGGCACAAACGCACTCAAGTGAGACGTTACTGAACACTACGTCAGCACTTACGGTTTAAACTCACACAAGACATTTTAAAATTAATTGATAATAGCCTGAAAAATTCCAAACACAATGGAAATAACGTGGGATTGAACCACTCCAATTAGAGAACATGTGCTGTTTGTCCCACAGCTGATTGCGCTGCACGGCTGCTGTTAATGTAATAAGTACCTGTTCACAGCTGACCTTTACAGCACACCTGACTTTAATGAAGCGCTAATAAGTAGCCTAATTAGGAGCCTTATTAGGAGCTGGCCCGTTTAATTGGCTCCTTAACACAAAGAACAATGAGACACTCAGCAGTCATCATGGAAGGCAAATGTCAGCTCAAGGCAAATTAATTCTACTGAAGGATGAAAGACGACAAGCGAGCACTTTGGCTGAAATCATCAAAAGGAAACTTTAGGGAATAAACATTTTGAAGCCTCGCTGCCACAGAAAACACTTTATTCTGCAGCGGTTATATCTCGTTACATGTTGTTCCTCACTGTGCACGTTGTTCAGCATCACTAAAAACAGAATACACGACCATTTTATTGTTGTAACCAAATGTTTTAGATGATATTTTCACATTATTATGTCACAAACTTTCTTTGTTATAACTTATAATAACATATAAATAAAAACATTTACGTGATTTTCTAAATGATCAAAACTAATTGTACTCTTTCACGTATGGCATCAATATGCTTCCGTCCTCTTTATACCTGCAGCTGGTGTTGACAGCAGTTTTAACACAAATACTAAATTAATCTATTTGAATTTCTGTTATTGGACTTTTGTAAGTTTTATATATGTGATCAGTCTGGCAGGAAGTTTGTTCTCTGGAGTCAGTTCAGTCTTTATGTTCATGAGTATAACTTAAAGAGACATTTATTAAATGTTTGTTTACTCATGTTGGGTTTAGGGTCAGAAGAAAATGGGTGATTTTTACCTTTTTATCTTTTGTTTTTTAAAAGTACAGGACACAGAAATGGAGTCCAGCAATGAGGAAGTGAGGAGAACGTCAACAAAACACAAGAGCTGCCAGAGTTTCAAGAGTCTGATCGCTTCAACAGAACAAACAGTTTGGCAGGATTTAAACAAACAGCCTCTCTGACACGTCGGTCACTTCATTTGTTTTAGAGAAAGGAAAATGTTCCGGGCCGAAGACCCGGCGAGAGAGAGCGCCGCGTGCAGCTTATTGATTTTGAGGGTAAAATCGATACATTTCACCGTCTTGATTGGATTAACTGTTTCACGTTCAACTTTTTAATTGGATTTCTACTTTCTACACTGAGAGCTTATTTGAAAATCAATAGGCCAATCAATACCTCCGTGTTCAGGAAGTTCAGCTGTGGAGCTGGAAAATGGAGGAACGCAAGCAGACGCCTGCCAACGCCAACCCGCCAACCCGCCACCATGACTCGCTGAGGTCTGAAAAATCTAATTATGCCTTTACTGATAGAGGAAGAACACGCAGAACATTTCTACTGTGTCCAGGTGGAATCAGAGAGAGATCCTGCTTGTGTTTAAAAAGCTGAGTGTTCTATACATGCAGAGAATTGGAGACATCTTGATTTATAAGGAAGACAAATCACGACTACAAACGTGTCGGATCTTTGCTGAAACTCTGCGTCACATAAAAAAAAAAAAAGGCCGCCAAGCAAAGCAGCAGTGATGCAGCGCGATGACCCCGTTTACAAATCACACAGGATTCACGGCCCATATGGATAGAAATCAAAAAATGATCATGCTTCTAATAATTAGTGATCCGATAATAAAGTTTATCTTCCATCTCCGAGACTTAATCCTCGTCTAGGCTTTAGCAAAATGTCTGCAGAACACGCCAAGCCACTAACTCCAATCCTAGACAGGAAGACGGCCTCGGACCGCAGAGATAACTGCTGCAAGCATAGTTTATGTTTATCAAGCATGTGGCTAATTATTTCTTTTGTTCAGCCAGATGTCGGACTGTAAAAGTAGCAGGTGGTCACTTATTTAATTAGTCCAGTTGACCAACCATTACCAGAGATTAAGAGCACATGGAACCGGGCCGCTGCAGACTGGACTCCTGAAATCACACAGCACCAAATTAAATTCCACCTCAGGCTCGTTTGAAACTCTGACGAGCGTGTTTCTGATTAAACAATGACTGGTTTGGATATTAGCTTGAAAAACAACAACAGAAGCTGTCTTTGCTATCGTTTAACATATTGTCACGTATCACCACTAACATCAAGCAGTCGGCACGATAATAGAGATGGCATAAAAAAAACATTTTATATATATTATAAAGGAAAAATGATCTCTATCATGTTATAAGATGATAATTATTTTGCTTAAAAAAGTGTTTTTGACTTCATAACAAGATATTTTCACATTATTACATCATACAAACACAGAACATTATAACAAGAAACGTTTCATGGTATAATAATATACTTTTTATCATTTATCACTTTTATCATTTGAACCGTTATAATGTCACACAACTCTATTTTGTTATAACATAACATGTGAAACATAATGTGAAACACTTTTTGTTATAAAGGGAAATTGTTTTATAATAAATAGTTTTCTGAAGGTTTCTCGTTATAACAATAAATTCTTCACTTCAGAACAATTCAGCATTTATAGATTTAATTGTTCTTTCTCCTCGTACGGCAGTATTATACTTCCATACGTTTAACACAACATCACCCCGACGAGTCCCAAATAAATCTTTCTGAATTTCTTTAATTTTTTTTTATAAGGACTTGTGATGTTCCTGAAAATTTTGATGTAAAGAACAAAAATCTAGATCCTCTTCTGCCTGACCCGGTTAGGACTGAGGATGTGTGTGTGTGTGTGTGTGTGTGTGTGTGTGTGTGTGTGTGTGTGTGTGTGTGTGTGTGTGTGTGTGTGTGTGTGCATGTTTGGAACATGTTACCACTTCTGACAACACACATAGCTTACGTTCATGGATCATGCACACGTTAAACACGCCTCACTGAGGCTTAAGAACTGTTCGGGACAGCGAGACAACAGAAGTGCTGCCCGGCTGAGAAGCAGCCGGGACCTTCAGACGAGGTTTTTACTGCAAAGATAGCTGAAAAAAAGAATTAAAACTTTTGTTATTTTGCTTAAAGTGAATATCATCTTGGCCATAGAAGAAAACAACTCTGTGGTTCCATCACCATGAGTCCAATAAGGTTGTGTAAAACATGAAAACACAACTTTTTTATATATAATATATAGAAAACAGCACAAAGACGATTTATTAAATGTTTTGCCTCATCAGCTTCAACCTCGTGAGTCTGCGTTACACCGTATAGCTTCGGATTCAATTCATGTCTTGTTAAAGTCTTAAAAAGCGGATTTATGCAGACAGATGATATTTAGATGCTTCCATATCCACAACGTCCCTGGCTAAGGCCTCCTCAATCACTAGATCTCAGGTGGGAGGTTTCTCCACCTCCAAAACTCCAGATGAGGGAACATATTTTGGAAGGATCACGGTCATTCCTCCAGCCGAGTTCACAGACCGAGAGAACAAGCAGCACTGAAGCTGCCCTCGAGCCTCTTAGTGGCCAAACTGCATCACTTTGTTTTTTTCTTCTAGTTTGTCACCTATTCTTGTTCCTCAGAAATGACATGAGAAACATTTCCACTTCACTGACATGCAAGTTTAACAAACAGAGTGAAAACAGGCATCAGTGTCCAGCGGAGGTCACTTTGATTTTTGACCTGGAGCACATCAAGGCTGGAAGATAATTCGAATCAAATCACTATCCCAAGGTCGAAGTAGTGAAGTACATGTTAAATTACAAGGTAAAAGAACAGAAGAATGAACAGAAAACATTTAAATATTGAACATTTAAGCAGATTTTTATATTGTCCTCCTCTGGGGCCTGATTACATTTCTGAAAAATGCAAACATCACAAAAAAAAATGCTAATTTCCCCCATTTTATTTTGATCATAGTACAATAAGAGCTTCAGCTGCAGCCAAACTGATGACGCTAAACAGCAAGTTGACGAAGGAGAAAAGAATCAACTCAAACTTACCCAGAATCTAATTTATTAGAATATGAATACCTATATGATATTTTTAATAATCACAATTTTTACAGCTTTTCGTGATCAATCAATGATTTTTTTTCTTCTATAAGCTTCCTCTGCATAAGGAAATGGATAAGATATTTATAGATATTCAAAACATAACTGTTGCAGTGTTTGAGGTCTGAATTAAACAAAAAAGCTTAGAAAATAAAATAACATTCCAACGAGACAGCAAATTAACAATGTGAACAAAACAGCACCGGTCCGAACTGAGAGCCCTGGGGAACACCGGAAAAAACGGCTGTCAGGAGATTCTCTCTGACGCGCTCACACCTCTTTACTGCAGCAGCTCTGGGCTGAAATCAAATGAACTCGAGCCTACATGAGCCGTTAACGGAAGATGTTCTGTAAAACTATACGCAGCAGCCACAGCAGTGTTCATCCAATCTGAGGGGCTGAAGACGGCACATGATCGACAAACGATTAAGTTAAGTGGCCGGCGGTTTGTGAGTAACGAGTGAAAAAATCATCTGACCGGTTAAATGCGTCACAATACATGTCAGATTATCACGACTGATGTGACAATAAGAAATGGCTTTACAGAAACACAATGCTTATTGCTTTCATAAAGTTATTTGTAAAAAAACAAACAGAACAACAAAAAATAAACAGTAAACATAATCGATCAGTCCCCCTTCTTAAATACCAATCACACACATTTGCCAACCCATCATCTCACCAACACCACCACCACAAAAATATATATATATATAGTTATAATACTTGTTCACACAAACATCCAAGAACCTGAATCTGAGTTATAAAAACCACTGAGCAAATTTATCAACACACGCTCATGCAAACGCCAACAATCAAGATTAAAGATATGAATAAAACAGAAGATAAACATCGAGTATAATAACTTCAAGTAAAGATTTTCTTTCAAGAGTGCCAGTGGTGCAGTAAAACAGAGTGCTAACGTGTAAATCAGTGCATAATATCGAACCGCTACCTTCAGAAATTTGGTGAAACATGCATTTTTACGTAATGCTCGCTGACTATTGCAACATTTCCCCAGGTCTTTGGCTTTAACGGAGACCAGCGTGATGGCGATGTAGTATGAGAGTAAAAAGAAGACCTAGAAAGGCACTTAAACTGCTTGGATAACGTATTATATACCCACACATGGCAAGCTTTGCTAACATACAGGTTTAGCTATGGGATTGCCAAGTATTACAGACCAGGACAACCACGCTATGCTAGTATGACTATGCACTGAATCATGTTATCCTTAAGTATACTCTTAAAGAATTCAATAAAATATCTTAACAGTACCATAGTGTTACAGCAAAACACTGTAAATAAATTGTCAAAGTTGTGTCCTGTAGTGTTTACTAGCTGTATGTCACCACATGTAGGCTAATCTGCTAGTTTTCATATAATGATACGTATTTATAAAGCCACATGTTTAGACACAGTAAAGACACAACTATAACAGATGTAGCACTAAAATTATCAGTATAAATAACAATTCATAAGGTCAGCAGACCTAAAATGAAAGACGTGCTTAAAAGACATATATGGTTGACAGAGCAGACTAAAGCTAAACAGACAATTGAATAGATTAGTACAATATTTTGGGAAAAATGGTCTTTCTGTCGAGAGTTAGACGAGAAGATTGATACCACTCATGTCTATATGACAAATGAATTACAGTGAGCGGGCTGCTAGCTTAGCTTAGCATAAAGACAGGAGGAAACAGCTAGCCTCGCTCAGTCCAAAAGTAACAAAATGAACCTATCAACAGCTCACTAATTAGAATTTACATATTGTGAAGCATAAAATGTAACAAGCTGTGGTTTTACAGGGTGTTTATGTCTTTAATGCTAAGATAAACTAAGCTAAGCTAAGCTACGCTAAACACCTGTTGACTGTGTGAAAACCAATTTCCACAAAAGTGGAGCAGACTATTTATTTTAAAGGTGCCGCATGTCAGAATTTAGGATAAAAACATTCAAGACTTCAGTAAGATTAGCAACAGAATGTGGAGGAATCACAGTTTGGACATCATGACATCTATATATTGTGTCGCAATGCTTAGCATGCTAACCAGCTAGCCCCAGGCCGTCCAGGTCAAAAGCTCCTGTGCCAGCGACTTTTCACTAGTGCACCAAGCTCCTAGCCTAGACTGCTAGCTGCACAGCTAACTGAGCTACCTAGCTAACGGCAGCTACAGTTAGCAGTAATTAGCGGTTGCTCTGGTGACATGCTGCCTCGTGTTCGTTGCGAGTATGAATTCATCAAGTGGCCTTTTTTTTTTTTACATTTACAGTGTAGCTTCATATTTAGCTCAGAAACATGAGAGTCAATCTTCTCCTCTAACTAAAGGAAAAAGTTGTGATATTTCCCAAAATATCAAACTAGTGTTTTAGGACAAACGGGGGACATTTGATGATAAACACCTGCCATAAGGATTTCACAACAGGTAATGGTCGGATCAGATATCAACTGGCTGCGAAATGTTTGTCATACTGAGAGAAACTACTCGATTATACAGCAGCTTTGACAACAGCGTCTACAGCCTAAGACTGATTGTATAAACTTCTTTCTAAACCTCCACCAACACATGGTGAAGTGTTGACTGCTTACTATTACACGTCTTCATGTCCGGCGGGTCATTTCTCATAAAAGTATATCATGTCAGCGGTCAAGGTTAAGAGCTTTGTTCTGTGACCTGCTTCATAAAACAATACTTAAAAGATAAACAGTCATATAACTATGCCAATACCAGTCACAGATCATTACATGATTACCAATTGCAGGAATGCCGTTGTTGCCAGATCCCTTCAGCATTCCAACCTGGAAGATAACCGACCAGGAAACACTAAACAAAAACACTTCTTGTGCGCAACAAATAAAATGGACAGAGTTAAAAGAAACAAGGCACAAAATTCATACAAAAAATGCCTTTCTAATAGACACTGGAGTTACCCTAGTTCTGTCTGTAGCTGATTAAAGGTCAGTAGTGAAGGCTCTTTATTAAAGTAACCTGAGAGGGGTCCATTTCGCCAGCTGCTTTCAAGCGAAGACTTCCGTCCTTCTGATGCAATTAGCCATTAAAAGTGGTTTCCAAATGCTGAAAGTAGCAGTCACAGTGAGTAAAAAAGCAACAATTTCCCGTCACTCCCACAGGTGTTTCTGGACCCTGTTTACTGCCAGTCTGGGTCTTGTAGTGAAAGGCAAAATTAAAAGTTAAAAAATTAAAAAAAGGAGAAAAAAAAAAAAAGCTTAAAGTATCCACTGACAAACCGAGACTGCTGCCCAGCTCCCATAGCACGAAAGAGGATGGTGAAGGCGAGCAGATGGATTCTTAAGTGTGTTTACAGTGTTTCATCGTAGCAGCGCGACCGTCTGTGCAGGTAGGAGGTGCTGGAGTGCTACCGACCTACACGTGGGTGCGGAAGTGGTGGCTGGCTTGAAGCGGCTGCCTGCTCCGCAGCGGGATGAACCACAGGAGTTTCCAGCGAGTGCCGCAAACTTCAGCTAGCGCCCACTGCCAGGTTCTCTTAGAGCCAAATCTGCCAGCAAACAACAACCAATTAATCATGTTAAAATGCGTTTTAAAGGGCATGTTAAAGCAGCTGTCAGAGATATTCTTTTATTAAAATGTTTCAAATAGCTCTTTACATTATGACCTGTGTGTTGTTTTACAGAGATATCCACTGAAGTTAGCATGCTAACCAGCTAGCCCTGTCCTGTCCCGATCCAACACTCCTGAGCAAAACTCCCCTGGTCCCAGTCCTGACCGCTAGCTGCACAGCTAACTGAGCTAACTAGCCAGAGATGCTGCTAGATGTATTTTGTCACCTGCTAACAGTTTCCACCTGGCTGCAGTCTTTATGCTAAGCTAAGTTAAACTAAACGGTTGCTGGCTCCAGCTTCACATTGAATGGACAGATGTGAGAGGCATCGATACCTAGCTAACATTTCCAAAAAGGTCAAACTATTACTTTAAAATGATGTCAGCTTGCATCAGACAGCTGATTAGCGTTTTATCCATAATGTCAACCAGTTTCTTTAATGTAAATATGAACTGTTAAAACTCACATTTCATTTGAGAACTGAGCCATTTTCTCAATGGTGGTCGTGTCCTGTCGGGAAAAAGGAAAAAAGACAAAGCATTTCACAAAATAAGCTCCATCATGACAATCTGGGACCTTGATTAAAGTGTGATGATGACACAAAAAAACATCAGCATCGTTAAACTGTTTCTCAGCATCTGAGTTAAGACACACGCGGCGCTGCCAAAACTTTTTATGAAAGCTTGCAAAACACTTTGTCTTGCAAGAAAAATTATTTGGTTATGTCATCAAAAGATATTAAGAATTCAGCTCTCTACAAAGACTTTCGTGCACACAGCCCGACTCCAGACTTTCTCTCTTGTTTCTTCACTATTGATCTCTGCATTACTGGCATTGATTGTTTTATTTTGGTGCACTACGTCATGTCGTCCTGACTGAAGCTGCTGCCTCGTTTGCTGGATCTCGTTTTCTACAGGATGAACAAGCGAAATTAATCTGCATATAATCATAACGAGTAGCTTCACCTTACGTTAGCTTTCTAAGTCTTTTTGAGGTTTAGTCTTCACGGCAGTGTTCAGTACTCACAGAGAGGACGCCCGTCATCTGAGTGTAAAATAAGCTGGACATGCCACCAAACATGACCAAACCCATGAGCGCTGAGACTCGCAGCAGAGCCAGTTCATGGCGCGTTGTAAACTTCTCCTGGAGGAGGAAAACACAGAGCAATTGTTTAGTGTAAAATCATCTTATAGTCCTTAAGCTCTACGTGATGATTTTTAGGCAGTTAAAGGTCATAATGATCACATTTTTACGAGGCTAATTATAAATCTTAAAAGGAGCTGCAGGCTTTGAACCCTGTGTGGGAGTTTCAGGGTCGTTAGGACATCGAGGTCACTTAGAATCACTGTGACCTGGAGGACTGAAGACCTCCATCAACATGACCTTTAACATTAATCTTTCTTTTTCAACAGTGTTATGTAACACAGAATTTAGTGCTGATATACCTGGTTGCCACACTGCGTTATTGAGAAAACTAAATAAATAAATACAGCGATTACTTTCAGTCCAACAATAAGCACGTCTAACATGAAGTCTGTGAGCTCTGAAACGTTCTCTTCACGTCGGCGGAGCGTGTCATTTAATTATCTTCCTGCAGAATGTACCTGGTCGAGTTCTGTCAGAGGCTGGAAGTAGTAGTATTGGCAGAAGTCCAGCACCAGCGTGAATAAACTGAGAACCTGAGTGTAGAAACAGAGCTGCAGAAAGAGCCAGTGGTTGTCTTCTCCCACACAGTTATTGATCCTGGAAGGACATGAACAGGATTTAAGATACGATCTCATATCATATTTTAGTTGTTTTTTTATCAGCATTGGACTGATATGATGTGGACTGAAATTATCTCTCTGCAGATATATTATATATATTTACTGTTTCATGTATGTCTCTTGATGTAATAGTTAATTATAAGAACACACTGTACCACTGCCTTTTTATGCCAGCATCACACTGGATGCCTCAACTCAGATGTTGGAGGGTAAGCTTGACTTTCTATTTGTATTTTCAAAGCTTTACATGTCTGATATCTGAGGTGAGACCCACAGGTGTGTGTGTATCCTCACCAAGGACAGTGGTGGTCCATTCTGCGTACACAGTGGCCACATCGACTGCAGTGGTGAGAACGTTTAGGTCTCATTAAGTTGCACTTGTTGCACAGCTCCCATTGTTCTCGCTCTGTGGCATAAACAACAACATGGTGACACAGTAATTACATATTGAATCCTATTGTCTTTGTTGTACAGGTAGAATCAGAAGCCAATATCTATCTATCTACCTGAGTGAGGTATGTGGGGGTCCACAGGAAGACGACCAGGATCCGCCGTGGAAGCTCTGAACAGCGCAGCTATGCAGAGTGCTGACGCTATGTAATAACCTGAACAAACACACGAGGATTAGTTAGATTTTAAATGTGTGAACCACACAATTCAGTGGTTTCTCCCAAACAATTCGCTCATAGTGTCAACAATGATACTCACAGACGACGATGGCCCAGGGGATGTGCCCTTCATTGTAGTGCGGTAGTAGAACCAGTTTAGGGATAAAGAAACTGTTGTAGAGCCAAATCCCAAACACCATGCTGATACACAGCCAGCCCATGGGGTCCACCACGAAGTGCAGTCGGAGCTTCATGGCTGGTCGGACGAACCTACAGAGCACAAAGCACATTAAACAGTTTCCTCATCACAAAGAGGAACAGTGCAGGGCGTGATGCAGATGTGGAGAAGAGATTAAAAAGTGTGTATCATCGCCTCGTTGATGTTGTTGTAAGTATTAATCTGCGTAGTGCTCCTTTAAAATTCTCTGCTCCAAATGATAAATCACACACAATGACATTCTGCCTTCATTCCTGTGACATGGCAGTATGAGTCATGATGTTCAGATGTATTATGTGACATGTAGAGTAGCTCAGAACAGGCCTGACTGCTGAGCCATGGAGCAGGTGTCTGTAAACAAGGAGGGACCACCTTCACACCTCACACACAGATCTGACATCAGCACAACCAGGGAGATCCAACACAGTCTACAAACAGCCCTCATCCACCTGCTGGTCTGCAGTCAGAACCGTGTTATCACCGAACCATCGCCCGCTCCATCAGCCGCACCGCTGAGCCCACTGACAGCCGCGATGGGCTGGGCTCTGTAGCTCAGTGTGTGTTAGCTAACAGCAGCGGGCTGACACACACATCACACACACACACATCACACACACATCAAAATAATCCAACGTGTTCCAGCGTCAGTGCCGAAACTCAACACAATAATGAAAAGGTACATACTCTTTGTTTTTGTTTGTTTTAAGCGGTCCAATTCAGCGCTCGTATCAGTGTGGCTACTTCCTCATCCGAGCCTCTGTGGGCTGGACAGGAGCCTCGTTACCTGCGGTGAAAAACACGTTTCCGGTTTAGAAAATAAAACACGCTTTGACTTTTATTTTATTCATTAATTTATTTATTTTTAAATAGAACTCAGAAAGGGAGAAGTTAATTTTGATTGTGTTATTTTATTTATTTTCTACAACAACAAAAAAAAACATTAAGGACATTTTTTAAAACACAGCAATGGATTCTTTATCCTGTCCATCATCTCACAAAACAGAACATCCCTTTGCACAGGACTTCTTTTTATAATAAAGACAAATAACATAATTATATAATTAAAAATAAATAAATCACATTTTTAAAAAAGTGACAAACAATCTCTATAATCAGGATCAATTATATGTAAACATTTTCTGTAGTAGTCCGTTACAACACAGTTAAATTACAACAATCCATATTGATTTTACACCTAAATAAAGTGTAACACAGTTCCAACTCTGAGCACACACGTCCATCTTCATTCCACTGTGTACACATGTTTTAGTCTCTGCATCATTTAGTTATTGTTTGTGGATTTACGTCCTCCCAGTTAACAGTCATCATCTTTTTAGCAATCAATGAAGTAAGTTATAGAGCATTTTCCAAACTCTTGAGTTATCTTATAAGATATGTGTGTGATCCAGAAAATTTCCACACTACCTCCAACACAATGCTACAGAGGGATATTTAATATACAAAGAAATGATGAGAGGTGTACTGAAATATCTGATTTTTGATTTCTAATCGAATTATTTCCATAATTGACCATCAATTCTTTTATGACTGCATGCCCATAAGACATCTCAAGTATTATCTTTACCATATTAAATCATATTATATTATATTATATTATATTATATTACATTATATTATTAAGAATATTCATATTCATATTACTATTATATTATACGATATTATATATACATATATTTGGTGGGAGCTGATGA
This sequence comes from Diplodus sargus, assembly GCA_903131615.1. Classification (NCBI taxonomy): domain Eukaryota; kingdom Metazoa; phylum Chordata; class Actinopteri; order Spariformes; family Sparidae; genus Diplodus; species Diplodus sargus. Next base: position 789,602 of record CAEMYA010000149.1, on the reverse strand, counting down.
GTAGGACTCTTATGAAACATCAATTTTATTTTTCCATTTGCCCAGTTTCGGCTTTTGTTCCAGTTTCCGGTGACATCCTGTTTCCGGCAGCTTGACGCCGCCGCGGTGACAGGTGGCGGTTGGAGCGCAGTGCACCATCATCTCTATGGGAACAACCATCTGCTGCCGCCTTCCGGTCAAACATGAGTAATACAAGAGGCGGCAGCCTGTTTCTACCACTCCTGTTATTTTTAAAACATATAGTAGTGAATGCATTTTCTCAATGGCAGTGCTTTAAACTTACCACCACACATATTAAATTTAATTAAATTAAATTAAATTAATTCGAACGGCGAGATCAGTGACGTAATTCAACTTCCGCTAGCGGCCGGAGTTTGTTGACAGCGGCGCCGCTTAGCACAACTCCACTGTGGTAGTTTCATTGTGTTCTCGGGGCAAAATGGCATCGTCTAACTCATACAAACTCAGGTGCTCCATCCCGGGCCACGAAATGGATGTTAGGGGACTCGCATCGGCTGCTTTTCCAGAGGGATCTTTCGTGTCTGTGTCCAGAGACCGAACCGGAAGAGTCTGGGTACCAAACTCAAGGTAGCTAGCATTAGCCTGATACTGACTCAGTAATTATGATGGCTGGCTCCGGTTAACTTCAGTTTACAAGTGGCTGTGTTGTCAGGAAATGTGCCCTGACCAGCGAAAGTAGAAAGGGACCCGACAACCCAAACTGAAGTAATTTACTAGTAACTCATGTTAACGTTGGTAGCTAACTTGGCTAGTCAGCGCTCTGCTAACGAATAGTCAAATTAGCTTTGTCATTCATTCAGTACACCAAGCGCGGGTGTTGACATACTTGCTAAAGTTCAACAACCTTAGAATGCTGATGTGTTTTCTGTCAGCGATTTAAATTTGCTGACCCACAGCCACAGCGTTTTCAACTACTTGTTCCCACTCAAATAACTACATCTAACATGCCTGTGCTCTCTCTCTCTCCCTGACAGCCCAGATAAAGGCTTCACAGAGATGCACTGTATGTCCGGACACTCAAACTTTGTATCCTGTGTATGCTTCATTGCACCCAGTGAAACATATCCTAGGGGACTCATTGCCACAGGTGGAAATGATAATAACATTTGTGTTTTCACATTGGACCAACCTCAGCCCCTGTTCACCCTCAAGGGACACAAAAATACAGGTGAGGTGTGACTTAGGGTTTTACATTCAAACATCCCATTTGCTCTGCTGTTATTTAGAAGCATCTCTAAATTGCTTAATCTCCACAGTTTGCACTCTGTCTTCTGGCAAGTTTGGGACACTCTTGAGCGGCTCCTGGGACACCACAGCCAAAGTGTGGCTCAACGAGAAGTGCATGATGACCTTGGAGGTATACTAACGCTTCTGTGATGGTACATGTTACTCTGATCTCCTCGTAGGAGGGTGCAGTTAGTCAAAAGTGTGCTTTCTGTGCCAGTGACTGCGGTACAGTCTAGTACAGACACTGTAGTACTTATATAATGATTACATCTTTGCAACTGGAACAAGTAAACGTATGATCTGGCAGTGTGACAGAGCCAAATCTCTGCTTGTTTGCAACAGGGACACACTGCAGCAGTGTGGGCAGTGGTAATCTTACCTGAACAAGGTCTCATGCTGTCTGGATCAGCGGATAAGACCATCAGGCTTTGGAAAGCGGGCCGATGTGAGAAGACATTTACAGGTGAGAGTTTGCAGAGACATACTAAAAGTGAATAGAAACACACTAAAAGTGCAAAAAAAATATTTTTGTTTCAAACTGTTAGCAACTGATTATAGTTAGCAGTTCACCTTCGATTCTGTTAAATGTTAGAACTGGTTTTATCAAATAATCAACAGTTATGTCATATAAAAACATTTAAAATAGGAAATACTGTCATTTTTGGTGATAACTGAACACTATCTTGTCTAATCATATAATAACAAATAGTTGTAATAATTCACACTTTGTGGCCACTATCTTTCATTTTTTCTTCTACTTCAGGCCACGAAGACTGTGTAAGGGGGCTAGCAGTGATCAGCAACGCTGAGTTCTTCTCATGCAGCAATGACGCGAGTGTCAGAAGGTGGCTGGTGGCCACAGGCGAATGTGCACAAGTCTATTACAGCCACACCAACTACATCTACAGCATGGCTGTCTTCCCTAATAGCGACGGTATGTTCTCTTACATTAATAATTAAAGACCTGTGAAAGAGCAGAATGGGTGACTTGTTATTTGTACATGACTACACGCTGGTGCAGCATCCATTTGTTTTTCTGCTGTAATATGGTGGCTGGCTCGCTCTGACCTCATACAGATGCTTTCCTTCTTAGATTTCATAAGCACAGGAGAGGACAGGAGTCTGAGGATATGGAGGCAGGGAGAGTGCACTCAGACCATCCGGCTGCCGGCCCAGTCTGTCTGGTGCTGCTGTATTCTACCTACTGGCGATATAGCCATTGGAGCAAGGTAACAGAACTGCATTTTGCATGCTAATGCGTGGTCTGATCATAAATTTCCTTGATGAAGTATTTTTCTGGCTAATCCAGATAATCCTCCTCTGCCCACAGTGATGGCATTATCCGTGTGTTCACGGAGGCTGAGGACCGCATAGCGAGTGTAGAGGACCTGCAGGCCTTTGAGGATGAACTCTCCAAAGCCACCATAGACCCCAAGTTAGGTGACCTTGGAGATATCAAAATGGAGGACCTTCCTGGAAGGGAACACCTCGATGAGCCTGGTAAGAAAACCCACTGACATTGATTTTTTCGTATGTCTTTCTTTGCACAAGTCGGTCTGATAATGAAAAAATGCAGATGTTATTTTTGCATCAAGATTGTTTTGTATGCCTGATTCCTTCAGGGAATCGTGATGGACAGACGCGGCTGATTAAAGAGGGACAGAAGGTGGAGGCGTATCAGTGGAGTGTCAGCGACGGCCGCTGGATGAAAATCGGAGATGTGGTCGGAGGCTCGAACCAGCAGTCCTCCAAGAGCGTGATGTATGAGGGAAAGGTGAGACGATTTGCTTTAATGACAGGGCAACCTATGCACACCGGATGAGAACAGTCCTTAATGACTTCCCATCTCCCCTCAGGAATACGACTACGTCTTCACCATCGACGTGAACGAGGGAGGGCCGTCCATGAAGCTGCCTTACAATGTGTCAGAGGACCCCTGGCTGACAGCACATAACTTTTTGCAGAAGAATGACCTCAGCCCCATGTTCCTCGACCAGGTTGCCAATTTTATAATAGAGAACACCAAAGGACACGTGGTGGGACCGGCCCAGCCCGCTGGAGGTGACCCATTCACTGGTGAGGCCAAAAGAAACATGTCCATGTCTTGGATAATATACTTTAAATGTGTTTCATTTTCATCACAGCGTCTAAAGGTTGTTAAAGTATGTTTATATTTTCTTAACAGTATTTTGTCTCTTTACATGGCAGGAGGAGCGAGGTACATCCCCGGGGGTGCTGATGACAAGCCAGGCTTTGGAGCTGATCCCTTTACAGGTACAGTGTGTTTACTTACAGATTTAAACAATCTGAACATCACCAGAGATTTTCTTGACACATTTGATTTTCCTCCACACAGGCTCCGGTCGCTACATCCCAGGGTCGGGTCCAAACCCGAGTGGTCCTGTAGGCGTGGCAGACCCGTTCACAGGTGAGTCACTTATGATTCATATATGGCAGCTGTTCAGTGGTAGACCCATGTACTTTAGATGATACAAGGCAGTTTGGTTTTGAACCCTTTTACATTGAGAGTGACACTAATTGGATTATACCCGTCTCTGCTGTGCAGGAGGAGGCGCTTACTCCTCGGCAGCCCTCAGACAGACGGCCACCAACATCTACTTCCCCAAGACTGACGGTGTGACCTTTGAGCAAGCCAACGGCACGCAGATCATTTGTGAGTATTTCAAGTTTTGGTTTGATGTCGTGCCGATCAGGTTATCATCACTCTCAACTATGTTAAGATTCTGAATTGGTCAAAACAAATCAGTAAGAACTTGCACGTAGATTTTAAAGAAGCCATTCAGAAAAAAAACAGTTTTTAGTAATCAAATCCAACGTATTTAACTCTCGATAAATTATATCTAAATGTTTTTTAATTGAATTTTGCTTTTATTTTTGATGTTATAGAAACATTTGATCTGATATGAAATTCAGGGGTTTTAAAAGTATATATTGCAACTGATATCTTGTCATGAAGATATTGAACCAAAATTCCTTCTCCCCTGGTTCATTCCCAAATTTCCTTGCTGTGTTGAAGTCAATCATTTCTTCTGTCCTCACCAGCCAAGCTGAAGGAGCTGAATGGCGGTGCCCCTCAGGAGCACAAGCTTTCTGAAGACAATCTGGAAAGCCTGGAGATGCTGCTGGTTGCTGTCTGTGAGCCCGTCTCCTCGAAGCCTCCCCCTACCATCCAACAGATCAACCTGCTGTGGAAGGCCGCTCACTGGCCTGAAGGTACGACAACAGCATTCTGTTTGCACCCAGTTTATGATGTTTGTAACGAATATCAAAATGATTTAAGGTTCTCTTGTTCATTGCTGTTCACTAACTACACTCTCCTTCCCCTTGGACTCTAGACATCGTGTTTCCAGTCTTGGACATTATGAGGTTGGCAGTGCGCCACCCGCTGGTTAACGAGAGCCTCTGTGGAGAGGCAGAGGGAGTCCAGCTGTGCAACCACTTGCTGAGTCTGATGAGGCCCGAGGGGCGCCCTGCCAACCAGATGCTGGCGCTGCGGACTCTGTGTAACTGCTTCAGCGGCAGGCACGGCCGAGCCCTCCTCATGGCCCAGCGTGAAACAGTGCTATCACGTGCAGCCGACCTTGCCACTGTGTGCAATAAGAACATCCACATTGCTCTGGCCACTCTGGTGCTTAACTACGCTGGCTGCCTCCACAGCCAACCTGATCTGGAGGCCAAGGCCCAGTGCCTGTCTGTGGCCAGCAGAGCTCTGGAGACGGTTCAAGACAAGGAGGCTGTGTTTAGGTTGCTGGTGTCCTTGGGAACCACTGTGGCCTCAGACCAGACAGCCAGAGACCTGGCTCGCTCGCTGGGTGTCAACTCTCAGATTTCCAAGTACTCGTCAGTGTCTGATCCATCTAAAGTGGCCGAGTGTTGCCAGCTGGTTTTAAAAGAACTTCAGTGATATGAATGATTAGAAAAAATAGATAATTTTTTTCTTACTATTACTCTGTTCTGCTTAATCAGTTGTGGTGGACTTTAATTGTATGTTCTGCAATAAAAAAAGGACAAATGAAATCTCTGCATAAGCTTAGCGTTTGTTTTTATTATTGCAACATGTTTCAGGGGCCCCATGAATGATTTGTTGTTTGGGTAAATGTAGGGTGAAAGCATGTAAAAATGGCTTATAAATGTGTATGAAATAATAATACTCTGTGTAAAGTCAAATCTGTTTCATCATCAACGTGTTTTATATTATCCACTTTGTGGAGTCGACTGCTACTGTGTTACCTGCAGACTACTTATTCAGGGAAACGGTTTTTATTTAACAATATGGTTCTTTCTTATCTTGGTATCATGTTCCAGGCCTGAAGCCTCAACACTTCTCTGGATACTGTTAAACCAGTTTGCCTTGTCCATAATTGAATAAAATGAGGCACACTTGTATCTACACGAGGTTGGGTGTCATGAGGTTCTCACAGAAAACCATGCTGGTTATATCTAGGAAAATTATAGTAGATAAAAAAGGTCTCCATATATAGCTAGTAATCATTGAAAGTTATTATTTTTATTTTGGATAATGTAAATGACCAGTTCTACTATTTCAGTGCAGTAGGAGCAGAGAAAAAATACAGACAAAAGGAAAAACAGGTAATGGCAGAATAAGAAAATTATAAATAAAATAAAAAATCGGATTGGATGATGTTGAAATATTATTAAAGATTAATTATTATTATTATTATTATTATTATTATTATTATTATTATCATTATTATTTTTAAAAAAGCGTTTGAAAGACGCGACCCATTCGCTCACCGGAAGTAGTTTTAACAACTTCCGGGTTAATATAAAAATTGGCGGTATGCGTTGTTGCTGTTGCGTTTCCGTTCCCCTCACTGAAATTAAGGAACTTTAGTTTGACAAATATGAACTCAAACGTTACCTGACTGGAGTCTGCTCGTATCATACGTGTCCTTGTTCATCGGTGGCGCTTTCTAATTTCACAAGTGTGTTAAATGTACGCTGACAAACTCAAAACCATTTTGGAAGCTAACTTAGCTAACAGTAAACTTTGTGACTAGCTAGCAGCTAAAGCTAACCGGCTAGCTGTTTAATATCAAGCCAGGCTGGCATTTTGAGCACCGGACACCCGCACGCTCGGAATAATGGCGAACCCGCTAGTGTGGCAGAAAAAGAATGGGAAATATCTGTGGTTTGCTCTCATCGGGCTTGGATTTCAACCAGACGCCGTTATGTCTTCGATCGCCGGCAAAACCAACATTAACGTTAAATACCTCAACCTGGGACCGTGAGTCTGCTTGTATTGTGTCATAACGTTAACATTTGTTGACATGTTGTCACGTTAGTGTCGATCACAAGTTATTCATCACAAGATTATTAAAGCTTTCCTCTAACTACGTCGCATGTTATTCTGTTGTCAACAGGAATATGTTCGACAAACCCAACAAAGATGCCTGCTACCTTGTAACCCATTTCCTGTTGGAAAAGCTCAACCCGACACGATTTAATGAGGCATACAGGTAAAGTTGGACACGATCAACTATTGCCGGTCATGTATAAGATGTGCCTTGAGCTCTTTGTGAAGAAAATGTCCTTCTTGTTTTGGATTAGGAACTGTTGGCCTGTTTTGAACCACAAAGCAGATGCTGAGTTCCGCAAAGTTACCTGCTCTTGGCTGCGAGAAATAATGGTAAGAATTCAAGTGTTTGTACTTTTTTATAAGTACCTTCATCCTTCACATCTGTCCAGATACTCCAGTTGTGTCCAGTTATAAAAATGTGACATTTTCTTTCGGGCTGGATGAATTGACCGTTATTATCCTGTCATATCTATATATAGTTTGTCTGAAATATGCAAATTACAAGGCAGAAAAAGATGCATTGGAAAATTTATTATCATTGAATTCCCATTGAGGTTCATTGTGTCAGTGCACCAATGTCATTTAGGAGGATAAAGTGTAATGTTGAACTGTATAATATCCAGCCTCACTAACAAATGTTTGCCCTAAGTGTGTGATAACAACATTTGAAGAATAATTAAAGAAATGGAGGCGTAATCCCTGATAGATTTCTTGACATCAGCTCTACAAATTAAGCATCGGTCGGGCTCTAATTTTTCTTCACTTCATTCCTTCTGGCTTTCCTGTTATCCATGTCTGCTCCCCAGTCTCCTCACCTCCGGGTGCGGTCACTTTGTTGCATGTCACACCGCTCTCTCCTAACACATCAACTGTCTAAATTGTAAGAAAACATTATTGTATTCCACAGTTGTCTCTTGTGGTCTACATAATTTAATGACTGTTTGTAATTGTGTGTAGGACGAAACGGCAAACGCAGGATCCAAAGTGGTGGCATCGTTGTTCCTCTCACCCGGAGGCCCCAAGTTCATCAGCCTGATGCTGCAGTTGGCCAATCATGTCATGCTGCAGGAAATGAAGACATTCAAAACAGGTATGTCACTTAGATCCCTAGCTTGTATTCACAATCTGACTTTAATGCAAAACTATAGAGAAACAAAGGGATGTCCCTGCATTGCTGAGTTAAATCCCATGTCATGTAATTTGCCACGGAGTTGGCACACAAGACTGTTGTATAATGTTCAGTCTTTTCTTTCTCAGATGGCACTTGGGTTCCTGAGGCTGCAGCGATGCCCGCTTCCTCCCTCGACATGGCAGAGAAGAGACTCAGCCTGGTCACCTCCAGGTTTTTGAGAACTGCAGTGGATCAGGATCGGTTTCTCCACGAGTACCAGAGACGAGCTCAGTAAGTCTTTGGTAGTTCAGCTGGACAGAGCTAGATGTTATTATATATATTTAAATCAGTACAGTGCTACAGTAAACCTTGTTAACACACAGCTAGATGTTATTACATATTTAAATCAGTACAGTGCTACAGTAAACCTTGTTAACACACGTTAGTTTAGATCATATGTTTTGAATACAAAATGTAATATAACATTTACAAATGTATTAGCTGTAGTATTTTATGTGCACATGTTTTGGTCTTTTACCTTGCTGAATATATTCTATCATTCTTTTCAGAGCTATCTTGTTGCTGCTTTTGATTTTGCATGTTTCATTGCCCCACCTGTTTCATATGAACTAATTAGCAACCCTCTGGTTAACGAGGTCAGGTGGTAGCTGCTGGAGGTGCAATCAGTGTCCTTTTTTTCAGACATGTTGAGTCAGTGTAGCAAGACAAGAACAGGTGAAACAGTTTATGTTAGCGAGGACTCAGTCAGTTGTCCCACTAAAGGAGGACATACCAGAGAGCATTGCTTGTGCATTTCCTGCCATCACATGCTGAAATGTCTGAGCTTTTGTTAATTCTTCTTCTTTTTTTGAAGGCTCTTGGTGAAGTCTATGAAGGACATCAAAGCTGAGGGTGCCAAGTATGATGACTTACTCAAGTATGTATGATTTTCTTTTTCTCAGTACTTCCAGCTTGTATGTTCATCGTTGCTTAACAGGATTATCTGCTTCCAGGCGTAACAGCGGTGCTTCTACCCAGGAGGGAGCTTATCCCGCAGAGAAAATCAAAAGGGTATGTAATGTTCTACTTGTTAAACTTCCAACAAAACAAAAGACATGATTTGTATTCCTCAAGTGTTAATAAGACATAAGAGTGCTGATGGCAATTGCTCTGCTTTTCTTAATCCATTTATACTGTGGCCAGTTTTTCAGAAGTATGAAGGAAGCTTTTGTAATTCTGAAATTTGAAACAAATTTGCTATTTACTGGTTGTCTCAAGGTACGCGCTTTGTGGTCGGCAATTGATGACATGCTGGCAACAACCAAAGAGGAGCAGCATGCAATGGCAAGTGTTCTGAAGGGGGACGTAGACCAATACGTCCTGGACGGAACAGATCAAACCCTCAAAATTCCCCGCTGTCTGCTGGAGCGCGTTGAACAGCTCCCACATCAGGTCAGGGTGAAGATGAGTCAGATTATTCTGTTGGCAGTCCGTTGATTCTTAAACACTGCATGTTCGGTTTTTGTTTGATTCCTAAATTGATTCACTGTTACCTCATGTCATACAGCATCAGTGATTTGTCTTAGAGGACACTTTTTTCCCATATCAAATTTTAAATTGTTATAAATTCACTCCAGTTTTGCCTTCATTTTGAATGAATAGTCATAATTTTTAAGCTATATATGGAGATGGATAAAGCTGTAATCATACTGCAGACATGGACATCAGTGTGCCAAACTATTTGAGTCAAAGCATTGATTGTTATGATTGTGCATGTTTTCCAGTTGAGTTCAGGGAATGTTTATGAGGCCGGCCAGCTGAACGCCCTGTGTGTGTTGGAGCTGATGAACCACGCGCTGCAGCTCCTGAAGGAGGAGCGTTGTCGGGTTGCTCACGCCCCCAAACCCCAGCTCAGTCCGAAGCACCTGCAGGAGAAGTGTCAGCAGATGGCCCGCACACTGCAGAACCTCCACCTCATCAGGTACATATTGACACACTGGCTTGATATTAATCACAATTTTTTTTATTTAGACAGATTTAATTTTGAATCCTCTAAGTTGTGCAGCTTAATTAGGACTTGGCTGAGGTGGATATCAGTATCAATAAACCCTCAATTATTTGTTCAGAAGCTGTGATGGATAATGGAATATTTAAAAAATCATGGGCAATAAACCAACTGTTAACTTATTTTTCCACCAGGCAGAAGATTTCCAAGGAAGGAATTCCTGAGGTTAGGAGTGCCATTAGAGCGTTGGAGGCTGAGTGGGACCAGAAGTGGATGGATACACTGAAAGAAACGCCACTCGTCTCTTTCCTGAATGAAGATCCTGTGAGTTGAACTTGTTAATCCTTCCAGTCAGAATCACAGTACAGTCATATCTGTAGTGCCAAAAGCTCTGTGTACATTTTAAAGGTTAGCAAGTGTTTGTCTATGCAGCTTGAAATGTATTTCACTGTAGTTGCATGTCTTAATCCACTTTAACTTTTTAATTTAGGCTCTTGGCTTCCTCTCACCAATGGCTCCTCTATCTTTTGAACCGGCTGCGGATGCTACTTACAGAAGTAGTGTCTTCTCTCAGTACCCTGCAACACTTCTTGGTGAGCAAAATATCACACCATGAATTCATTTGATCTGTGAGCATAATTTCCGTTGGTCTATCTAATCATGTTTACCATTTTTCAGAGGAGAAGCTTTCAGAGGTAAAGCTTGAAGAGAGTAAATCAAAGGAAGACGTCCAGCTGAGTTACTCCATCCTGCAGAGGTACATTACTCCATCTTTGAACAGCGTATGTTTAGTTTAAGATGTGTTTGGCTTGTGATGGGAGGCAGATACCTGGGCAGTCCTGAGCAGTGCTCTGTCCGTCACTAGTCCTCCCTACATCATCCGTGCTCTCTGATGACCGAGGCGAATTGAGAGAAATCGCCACGGACAGATACGGAGCAGACATTCTGTATTTCTGCATGATTTTAAATGATGTTGCACAAAGAAACTAAAATAGAGTCTGAGGAGCAGATGATGAAACCCGAGCTGCATTGTGAGGGGAAAATATGCTGTTCTGTGTTGTCCTGAGTTGCTGCGACAGTCTGCTGATCTCGACGATGATCCAGTAGTTATGAAGAGCAACGATGTTGACGAGCTGCTCATCTCCTCACTAAAGACGGAGGCAAAGCAATCGCAAATGACCACAGGTCATTTCTGTCTGGTCCAGCAGACGAGCAGCAATGTTTCTGTCATGGAAGACGGGAAGAGAACCCCAGATTGTCTTCTGTCTAATCACACCGTTTCTGGTTTGGCCAGACTGGCTAATGGAGTCGGTGAAAGCCACAGATAAGGTCTTCTCACTGGACCGAGACACTGCATTGTGAGGAAAATGCTCTGTACTCTGGGCAGATGCCATGAAAATGTGTTTATGAATAACATGTCAATCTTGTCTGTCTTTAAACAGCTCTTGTCCTGTAACAGCTGAGAAGACTGAAAGTCCTATGGTAACCACTCAGGCGTTGTCCAAAGTAAACACCTCTCTTGACTGGCTGTTCGACACGCCTCCATCCCCGCCTTTTAGGGCTCCATCAGCACCACCACCTCAGGCTAGTGTTATATTTAAGCTGACCCTTTTGTTTTGAGTTAAAAAAAATTTAAAACCTTTTCTGAAGTTGTGCTTCTGATAAACTGTTTAATAAATTTGTGCTTTGTTTTCAGGCCAGCGTGAGGAAGCCGATCCGTGTTCACCCAAAGGCGACTCCTGTGAGGTCCAAGACTCAGATATTAGACATGGAATGTGATAACCTCGCTGATCAGGTATATTGATTACTCTCAAAGCAATGGATGTGCAAAAATGCTGCAATGCAGGAGTGTAGGGATTATGAATGTTTTTGTCTTAAGTAATTTGAGAAAAGGGGAAAGATGTTATGAGACAAAAGTAGTGAAGGATTTTGTCCTTACTAAAGTGTGTGTGTTAGTTTGCAGATGCTGTAACTACAACCAGTCCTACAGAAGGCAGGGTCAAAGGTCGTGACCTGGAGGGCCTCCTCAACACTCTTCATGGAGATCCCTTCTCCACGAGAAAGCAGCTGCCACGCACACCGGAGAGCTTGAGTAAGTCATGAGCTCTCACATCTGCCCCTTCACAATAAAATCTTGGTGAATTCTGTCAGAATGCATGAAGGTGTGACTGTATGTATAACTGGGTAATGGTTTAAGAATGATAAATGTGGCCTCACATATGAAGAGTTGCTATAGTGATTAGGAGAGCGGGCATTTCATCACCAGCGTTTCAGTCGGTAAAATTTTAAAGCATCTCCTACTTTTTCTTTTTTCCTCAAGTTATGGATGTGAAGAGCTCCTGGCGTAAGGCACTTGAGGAGGACAAAGCAGAGAAAATAGGGCGATCATTCACGGGTAACGACAGTGTCACGGGGCGGCTCACTCCACTCCATGAGCCTGATAAAGTGCTGCTGAGCCACGATGCTCCCTCCAGTGTCTCCGGAAGTGTCTACCCCACTGTCACAAGCCACAGCAAACATCCTGTCAGCCATCAGGGGATCCTGCACAAATCCTCGCTGCTTTGGGACACCTTCAACACCGAGGCCCTCGACAGCTTCAGCGGCACAGGCAACAGCGCGGTTCATTTCAGTCTTGAGCAAGAAACTCTCCCAGAGTTGCCCAGCTGCGACAGTCTGCTGAGCCTCGACGATGAAGCGCTAGACATGAAGAGCGAGGATGATGACGACGAGCTGCTCCTCCCTTCACTAAAGACGGACGCAAAGCAATCGCAGCAAACCACAGGCTATCATCTTGGTCAGCTCCGGCAGACCATCAATAATGAATCCATCATGGACGACAGGAAGAGGACACCAGAGTGTCTTCTGTCTGATCACATGGTCTCTGGTTTGGACCGAGACTGGCTAATGGAGTCAGTGAAGTCAGTGGAAGCCACAGATAAGGTCTTCTCACTGGACTTGGACACACTAGAGACAGCCTCGCCTCCAAAGAAGCAGGAGTTCAGCCTCCCAAAACTGATCACATTCTCTCCAATAGATGACATGAAGTGTTAACTACATATTAAAAACCACTTATCAGCCTCAACTGTCTTAAACTGTTTGGCCTGATTTTAATACTCAATTAACAAACTTGTAAATAGCTGTGAAATAACTTCTGTCCCACTTTAATATTTTCTGTGCATAAGTGTGTTTTAATTTAAAATAAGACATGAGCTGCTTGAATAATATGGTTAATTTCCTTTTGTATAAATAAAGATCGCTAACTTCAGACTGTCTTCAAGATGGAACTTTTTGTTTTTTTGGTAGGTCAAATTGTACTAAATGTTGGGTAGCAGATTAGATGCACTATTGGATTTGTTTCTGACCACACAATGTCTTTACAGGAAGTTGAAATTAATTTATAGAAATGAGATGAACCAAGGTCAGTCAGGCTGATGAGAATATAGCTTTAAAAAATTCAAACATTTGGAAATAAGAACGATGCATACATGACATTCTTTATTCTGGAATCTCAAATTGTAGTCAACGTATATCTGGAGCTGCAACTGATGGGTTGTCCATAGTTAATTATGGCAGTGCCTTAGAACCTTCCATTTTGTCTTTTGTGACTTGCTACTACTTTTCATGACAGCAGCAACAAATACCTAAATATTAAAGTTTTCTCATGCACCTGTTGCTTTGTGTTTTTTTTGTTGTATTGGTGTAACGTCTCCTTTCAAAGATGGGGGGCGTCAGGAACCACAACACCAGCAAAGGGGAAAAAGTCATGGCAGCAGTGAAAACTCAAATGCCGGAAGTCCAAACAGTTTCACTTTCACAATAAAACAACATTTTCAATCAAGGGGAAGTAACCATTAGTCTCTAAATCCCATTTATTGTACCATGAAAGACTTTTTTATGATACTGTTAATCTAATGACAGGACTTTATGGATTACCAGAATGGACATCTACGTTTAAAAGATGTATACACTAACACTTGAGTCATTATTTGTGCATCGTGTACAATCTGTGCTATTGTATAGGCCTATGCATAGTCTGTGCTCTGTGCTGGCTGTAGGTAGAATTTTTGCTCAAAAGAGTCATATTGAAACAAATAAATACTGTATAATATATCAATATATAAGTTTATCTTGTATAAAAATGTATACTATATGAAAAACAGCAGTTGTATGTATATTTAAATGGATAATACATACTTTTTAGTTGAAAACAATAAAAAATTAAGCATTATCAACAGAATGTGAAGAATCAAGAGCTCTGAAATCTGAAATGCTAACTGTGTGGCTAAATTAGCTAACTCGATAATGAATACCGGTACACTACTTGTGAATGAATTAATGCAAAGTCACTGTGGACATGTGAAAACAAAACAAAAAGTTAAAATAGTTTGACAAATAAGCATAATTAAATGAAACGCATGTTACAAAGTAAATCCTATTAACAAGCACTGGCATGCCTGAAATGGAGTAGAAAGAAGTAAACACTGATTTAATCCTGCCCCCTCTCTACAGCTCAGGGATTAATCGTAATCAATATACTTCCATTCCTGAGCATGTGTACCTTTGTACGCTCCCATCTAACTATACACAATTCAGTATACTATGTGTACAATTATTAAACCACATATTAAATATACATTTATATACATATACACCTATGCATATATAATGTGCTGAACACACAAGAAACGTATTTATATTCACATGTATTTGATTATTTGATTTACAACTTCCAAACAACATGATTTTTGTTTTGCTTACATTTCATGATAATTTATTACTGTCAAACCACTTTTTTGTGGCAAATCCTCTCCGGCGCAAAAACATAGTGTCATTTGCAACTTTTAATAATGTTGATGTTATATATATATATATATATATATATATATATATATATATATATAAATTGAGAGTATGAATTAATGTAGAGAATGACAATTATTATGAGTTACTGTCTACGGTAATAATTGTGTTATGCTGTCTTACTACTGCTAATAATATTATTAGTAATAAAACTTATTTTACTTTTACCATATACATAAATTTGTAACTTTAATCTGAAAATTGCAACGTTTGTTTATTCGTCATGGGGATGTCTTACTTTGAAAGGGCGCGCCGGAAGACGCTAGCCGACCGTTGGCTAGCTTGTGAGCGCTCGCGCCTGCCTGGCCGCGTCGGTTGCAGCGGGGACTGTAGCCGCTCCTCTTCTCTGGGCGGTTCCATCTGAAAAGAGACGTTTAGAGGAAAAGGCTCAGCAGCTAAACTATCAGCGCAGACACAAACATGGCGCCTGCCTCCGCCGACAACTTCAGGTGAAAGTGTGGCGAAGAAGTGGCCGGCAAAGTTTCACGGGAGTGTTTTGCGAAGTGGCTTTTTTCTCCGCGCGCCGTCCCGGTTTGACCCGTTTCCACTAGCATACGTAGAAACACGGAATATATCGAGCGGGGGGAAAAAAACAGCAAGTTGCCTTCATGTCAACATTGTCCCTCGCTGCAGTGTAAACAGCTGGTAAGTGCTCCTATTTTTTTAATACGAAGGTGTAGCTGCGGGTGAGAAGAAGTTTATCTTTGGAATTAAAAATAGTAGTTTTGCTATTTTAACGCGACTTTAGCTGTGTGTAAGTGAGTTCACCCGCTGAAAATACGTGTTCCTGGTGTTTCGCCGCTGCGGTCTACACTTTCCATCGTGTGTTATCCAACCGCGGAGAGAGACGCAGCCACGTCTCACTGCTCAGGCGAACAACAGCAGGACATTTCTTTTGTTAAACCCGGGCTGAGGTGTATTTCCTGCACGAAAGTTGACCTAGTTATGGGTCGGATGCAACAGTTGGGAATATAACACCCCCCGAGCCTCCCTCCTCCCCCCTCCCTCCTCCAGCGCTGTCCTCCCCGGCCCTCCTTGACGCCAGACTCTCCTGGAGCCAGCCTAACCTTGCAGGTGTTTGCCCTCAGCCTGACTCTCATCTGAATTTCCTACTTGAAATCACAGACCTGCATTTTTTTGTTGCAGTTTTGCAGTTCCCAAGATAAGGAACTGTTTACCTGACTTCCTTCCATCCATGGCTGTGTGAACCTAACCCCGGGGCGGAGAGCTGTGTAAGATGCCTCTGTTGGTTTTCTGTTAAGTGCCATTGAATGCAACGCCAAGGTGCTCACATATCTCTGCCTCAGCACTTGATGGTTTGCCAGCGAGCAGTGAGTCTGTCCAACCCTTAAGGGCAGCAGCGTAGTCCCAGCTCCAGCTTCCCATCACCGTTTTGGTGATTCATGTCATGCATGTGATGTTCCTGTTATGACAGCAGTGGCACAAGTCCCAGCAGAGCCGAGGATAGCACTTCCTCATGTGTTTGTTTGATTGATATTTTAATTTAGGTGCTTTTTTGCACCTGAGATGGCGGCAGGAAAGTCTGATTGTGACAGAAAATATGAGATTTGTGGAGGGAGTGAATTGTGGAAATAGCTCTTGCAGAGTTGCATCAGAGCTGAGCCACTGACACGTGGAAACACTGAAGAAAAATCTCTGTCTTGACCTTGGCTTGGCCTGACAGCGGCTGGAAAAGGGGAGTTGCCTCCTACTAACTGCTGTAGGCAGCAGGTATAAGTAGGTCACGGCTGCACTCTGGCTTTGTGTACATTGAACTTGCACTTTGTCACCACTGCTGGTCGTCCAAAGGCTCTGTCAGGTGACCAAGGAAAGGAAGTAGATTGGCCGAGGGAGCAGTTACAGACTGTGGAAGGACTCGCTGGTTGCCTAGGCAAAAGTCAAATTGGGTTTTGATGAGTGTGAGCAAAGCCAGCAACTCATTCTGTCGAACAGTGAGAGGAGTGTTTCCCAAGAGCAACTTTGTCTTTGACCGACATTTCAACTCCTTTCGAAGTTTTCAGCTCCTCTGAATCTTTGACTCTATGTAGGACTTTACTTCACTCGGTGCTTTCAGGTCACAGTTCTTCATTTTCCGAACAACAAAAACCTTTTTTTTTTCAGCCCCTCTAACGCCCACACCTTCCACTGTTCCTACACAGCTCACCCTAACTGTGTTTCAGTGCTTGCACTGCAGCCAACACTCCAACTGACTTTCAGGCTTCCATTTCTGTCAGGACTTTTGCTCTAACGGACACTCTGTCAATTCATCACCTACACTTTAACTGTTGCTTCAGCTGCTGTCAGTGCATGCACCTGACCATTTGACTGACGTTAGCATATTGAAGTATTGCATGCAAAAACATCCTCAATTTGGCAAAAAGTTTATACGCTCGATTCCGTTCTTTAAAAACGGTGCGAATGCATTAAGGGGAGAAGGAAACAGCGAGAGCTTGTGTCATCTAGTCATTCGATGGCGTTGTTCCCGTAGTAGGACTGAAAAAAATAAAAGTAGCCTCTGAAAATGCTTAATTGTGTCGCTTAAAATACCTGGGCAGCCCGCCCCAGTAAACTGTATGTGTGGGAGACACTGACTCATTTATTTCTGCGTAGCGAGAGGAAGAAATGTTTCCTGCGTCCTCCTCTCTGTTTATTACAGACATGCGTTACGTAGCCTATCCCGCTAACTAGAGGCGAAACTTCACTCTGCGTAGGCTGTTTATTTGCTTCAAACTGGTTGATAGCAACGCTTTGACTTCTACATCCGACGCCTCCAAGTCATTTCATCACCTACACTTTCACCCTGATACTAACACTCACCCTTAAAATGGGTTCAGTACTCCCACTCTTAATTGCTCTTCACACTTCAGCTCACATTTGAGTTGACATCATTTTTCTATCCAGTCTTTTGCTATTTAGTAATTATTAGCGTACTTGTGCCAAGGACATCTTCCTGCTTAAAGAACTCTGGGATGATTATCAGCAGCATAATAGCATCCCAAAGCTAGTAGGCAGTCATTGTCCGGCTCAAGGACACTTCAACAGCCCAGAACATCTTTCTCACATTGCTGTTACTATTAAAAATGTTTTCTTTGTAACATTGTGCTGCAACATAATAAGCCAGATATGACTGCAAATCTTAAACTGAGACTACTAACAATGCACAATCTTAGGCTTGCTAGGCAAGTGTTCACCTGAAGCACCTCAGTGCGTTTTGTTAAGCTGCCTGTTTGCATGTCTTAAGACATATTAACTCCAGATAGTCGCTTCCAGCCAAAGAGCAACGACACAGATCTTGTAATCCAGCCAAGAACCCTCTCAGGTAACCTATTTCCTTCCTCTGACCCTTGTACTTTGGTGTGATGCGCCAGTGGTGTTTCAGCCGCCCCTTAGTTTTCCCTCAGCCTGGGTCTAAGCTGGTATAGGCCCAGCTAGTTAGTAAGGGCAATGAGTTTGCCCTCTCTCCCTTCTCCTCAGAGTGGAAAGAATGCTCTCTGTCCGCCGGGCTGTCACGCTCCAGGAGGGAGGCAGTCTTGTGACGTTTCTGCTGAGCCTAACCTCGCAGCTTCTCATCGTTTCTGACAACAACCTTTAAAAAATTTGACTGGATTTTAAAATCCCTGTCCTTGTCTAACCTTTTTGTCACGTGTGCTGCCTGTGCAGGCGAAGGTTGCTTTTTAACACAGTTCATTAAACCTTTGAGAGTCTGTCACTTTCTCTTTTAGGCGCACCTGCCTCTTAAATCATCATGTGTGCAGGTCTTTGTAGAGTGTGACAACAGAACCACAGCGAGGCAGCAGGAAGAAGTGAACATTTTCAGCTGTAGTTGTTGAATTTGTGCCACCGCTCCCCAGATTGGGCCGAGTCACTGGTTGCTACCAGTAACTTTGATGTTATCTTGACAAAACATTAAACAGGGATCCAGTGCCGCTGGATTGCTGCTGCAACGACAAAGATTAACAGAGATAAAATACTTGAGGGGAACAGATTGTTTGGGTTGAGCCCTCTGTTATAGGTTGAGGTTGATGTCTGTTATAGTGCTGAAATGCAGGTTCAGTCAGTTTTAATAATATCAAGTAAAAGGACCAAACGTGCTGGTTACAGCTCCTCAGGATAGGGTAGTAGGTCATTACCGGTATTTCATATCAGAGGAAAAATTAATTGATTATTCCTCTTTTGTTTTGTTTAATTAATTGCACCAAATATCAGGATCGTTTTTCAGCAACATTACAGATAATGCTCAGTCAAAGCTTAGAAAATTCTGTGCTCAAAGGGAAAAAATGAAATCAACTAACATTGTCTGATATTAGTTGATGGTGATGAAGTTCTGTTTTGGAGTCAGATACCTGTTCTTACAACATGTTGATGGCTCTCCTCCCTAAATAAAAATTGATTTTACATATTGCCGCTGTATAAAAAAAATCAGCATAAGGCAAAAACAAACACAAGTGAGGAGCAGAGTTCACTTTTGTTCTTATGCTTTTGTTCAGGCCGTGCATGAGTGAGAGAGGTGTTGTTAGCCTGGCAGTATCATATACATATGCTATCACACCGGCTTATCTGGAGCCAGAAAGCAGATAGACTCTGAATGCTCCACTTTTCACACACTCTGAAGAGCAAATATTAGACGGCTCTGTGTTTTTCAAGCACATATGTGCATGTTTTTGTCAGTGTTATGACTTATTTTTCTGTATCTGATGTGGTTCATTCCACCATGTCATGCTGTTAGTCTCATCACAGCAGGCTGTTAAGATTAATTAGCAGGGAGAGGTATTTTTACAGAGCAAAGTTTAAAAGCCAGCTATGAGCAAGCGCATACTGTAGCTCACAACACATCAGACAGCAGCTCGACTGGCTTTAATTTGAGTCCACCCTCTCAAAACCCACGCAAAAAAAGAAGCCCAGAGCCTCGGTTTTTCTGCACTAGCCGCATTGTAAAATAAAGTTTTCGGCACCTCATTGGCACCTTGCGTTCAGTCTGGCCTTCACTGCCGACAGCATGCTGTGATGACAGGTGGCAGGAGCCACTTTGCTGCTCCGATCCTCCAAAGCCCAGAGCTACAGAGTGGCACTTACGGTGGCCAGTGGCCACAGGAGCTGACACAGCGTGTGCCACCGCACCTGAAAAGATAATGTTTCGGAGGCTGGCACAGCTGACATAAAATGACCTTTTCTTTTGTCACAATTTCGTTTTGACCAATTTTTGTTCAGCCGAGCTTTCAGGAATGATTTTAAGTGCACTTCAGCTGCCTTGTTGCATGAGGATGAATAAGTAGCACTTGCACAGAAGCCTGCATACGTGTCACAATAGAGGGGTTGGCAGCACGAAGAAGCCTGTCCTATAATTTATAAGCAAGGGTCGGCTCGTTCCGTTGCACAATTACTGCATCTGTACACACTCTGCTTTCTATTCTCATTTGCAGTGTCCGAGGTTCAGTAGTACATGACAATTGTGCACGTCATGCTCAGCTGCTGTTTCAGACAAGCTGTGAGTGCATCTGCTGAAATAAACGAGACAGACGCAGCCCTGTCTGTTGTCCAGCATTACGCTCCGTCACAAACACACAGACTTGTGCATGCGCGCACACGCAGGCAGGCTCTTTCACCCCAGGGGAACAAGCCTCCAGGCTCTTTTGTGTGAGAGGGATGAGATCATTGTGGGGCAGGCGATGGGGGGATGGAGTAAGGGGTTCCACTCTGTGTACTTAAATAGGGAAATCTCTGTTTTTATGTTCGTCTCCGTCTCATTTTCTTCGTCTTTCGGTCGCTCCTAGGTTTCAGTGTGGAAGCTTGGATACGAAGGGGCCGACCAGGTGAATGCCATTAACACCACAGGTGCTAAAAGTGAACAAACATTAGGATTGGTGCACACGAGGATTAGGACCTCCTTGGTTTTATGAATGGCAACTAGAAGCTAGAGGGTTTTCTTCTGCCCTCAGGGGCTGTTGTGCTGCAACCTTTTTGGCACATTTGCAAGCGAGTTAAGACCAGTGCCACCGCCAAGGAACGAGTCTTTCCAGTGCTGGGAAACAATGGGCCTCGAGAAATGATCCACTCAGGATTCAGACGCAGGAGTGATCATAGATGTCATGTTTCATCTCCGGTTGGGTCTTTTATTTCATACCCCCGTAACTTAATGTCACAGATTTACCTCAGGTGGTTACTCCTTTTTGCTGTCTTTCCTGATCTGAAATGTAAATATATTCTTCTGTGCTTCTAATTACCAACTACAAAAAGAATAGCCCATTGTGCTGGAGGCAGTGATTCATTACATCTTGTTGTATTGCATTTCACCTCCCAAAATTGTGTGTTCTTATCAAAAAGATCTGGATAGATTTCCCTCCACTGCATGCCTTTGTGTAAATGATCACAGAGCAGCTTGAAACATCAGATAATATTACTTACAAGTGCTTTTGCATTTCTTTCCCACAATTGATTATGATGACTAACAAGAGATAACACAGACTGGCCTCAAAGTCTGACAAATACATATATAATGCAACATAACTGAATAAAAAGTGGTCCCATTACATCAGGCAGTTGCAAACATTGACTTTCACTCCCTTTTATTCGCAGGCTTCTGGCATGCCATGAGTTGTTATTGTCAGAATAAGTTGTGATACTCAGAAATGCTTTCATTTGGCACGGCAGTGTGAACATGCTCTGGAATAATTTTTATTTTTTATGGAAGGAAAGTTTTACACAATCTGCCGCTTGTGCAATCCAAAAAATTTTGAAGCGGCAGTCACATAACAAGTAGTTGATAACGACTCGTTGATCAAAGGAACTGAGAAAGGTCAATTAATCATTTCAGTCATTTTTCAAACAAAGATGTCAAACGCTTTCACGTTCCAGCTTCTTGATTGTGAGGATTTACAAATCAATTTCTGTCACTATTAGTCATGCTCATTATGTGCAAATGCCCATCATATTATCCACGAGCACACGGTGACCTCATAAGGGAAAAAAGTTCCATCAGCTATAATGTAAGCAGCAAATTCTCACATTGAGAAGCTGGAGCCATAAAATATGAGCTATTTTTGCTTGAAACAATTGATTTGTAATCAAAATATTTGCGGTTGAATTTTGTCTAATGAGTAAATCTACAAACAGTTGCAACACTACGATAAAAACCATGATATTAAAGATTCAATACGTATGATTTTTTGGTGAATAAACAGTGTACGCAGTACCTGCTGTGTGAACTATACGTTAAAACTGAAAGTGTGCAGGGCGCTCTCCACATCAAGGCTTACGCTTTAAGAATTTATGGCTACAAGGAAGCCAGAAACCAGTCTCATCGTAAGTAACTCGTCCGAATACTTCTGTCATGGTTCGTAGTGACCGTACTCTGTGAGTGCAACGCAGACAAAGACCGTGACACTCGATCATTGGGGCTCAGGAGTAACAGAGGAACAGGTTTTCACATGGGAAGGGAGGGGCAGAGCACAACCTTTAGAGGCAGGGGCTCAGGTTACAACGCAAGACTTAATACAGTGGAAATTTAATGGACCAGTGTGTCTGTCAGTTTTACCAAGAAGCAGCAAAAATGTTTCGCTTCGAGGCTTAAAAGTTTTCCACTCCTGCGTGCTGTCACAAGGGTGGAACAAGAAGAGCAAAAAATCCTCGATATTACGTTAATTTCTGTTTACAATAGCTTTAAAGCTTTTAGTCTAATCCCCTGTCAACGGCATCAGCCTTTATGGCCTCTACCACGTTTTATTTGCTCGCCAGTGATAAAAAGTGGACAATAAAACAAGCCTCCTCTGCCATTTTACGTCTAAAACAGAGACAGCGGCTGACGGCAGCACACTACAGAGAACATGTCAGCTATATTAAACGTACCCTTGAAAAACTCGGAGATCGATTTCCTCAGCTAGAGTAACACTAGTCGCAGCTCAGGGTCGCGCAGCCTGGCATTGTTGGGGCTCGGTTGCCACAGCAGCGCTGACGTTTGTCTATCAGGGGCTGTCACAAAGAGATATGAGTGGTTAATGTTGAGGTCGATGGGACTGTCACAAACGGTCCCAGCATTAAAAGCATGTACGCTGCTGACATCGCCAGTGATGTTTTAGGGATTTGCGGTGTTTGTAGTGACGGTTCCCTCTCTGTAGCATGACAGACTAATGCAACTTTTAACAGTCAACCCTATTTTTGATTGAAGAACAGGAAATAATGAGACAGTAATACACCTCTTTTTGGTTTTCATGGGAAGTCCCTGAAATATCAACACGTCATACTCATGCTAAGAGAAGTACAGTTATCACAGTAGATTGTTTACTTCACTAAACCCCACAATTCTCAGAACGATCCTTATTCTGACAGAACTTGACAGAAGTTCTTCTTCCTGCGAAGAAGGATGTTGATTGTGTTCTTGGGTTGGGCTCTCACACAAAAACAGGTGCCTGTGGTTGTGTATAGTGGAAGATAACATCTGCGTCGGTGGTACAGGTAGCCTAGTTTCTAGGTCAGTGCAGCATTTTGAGTACAAGTTTCAAGTTCCAATAATATGGTATAAAAGTCAGTATGCGATATTGTGAGGCTGATGTCGTTTCTTATGAACTCTGTGGGGTAAATGTTGATTCATCTGCATGGTGAACAATTATAGGGCAGCATTCGGAGCCCAATCAGGACCGAACAGATCTCCTGGTCGCTCAGGGTAGTGTTGACTTTTCTTTTCTTTTCCTTTTTTTCTGTTAGCATGACTTTGTTCCCTGCTGTGGCACATTGTGGCAATGTGTGCCCATGCTGTCGGGAAGCTGCGTGACTCACAGCCTCGATGTGTTCATACCAACCTTACCTTTTCAGAGATCAGACGAATTGTAGACACTAATGTTTGTGAAAAAGGTTAAAGTATGCATGTTGCTCAGCAGAGCAGACGTTTGCAAAACTTCTTATTATGAGTAAGGCAGGTGCTAATCCACCAACATTCAAACCACAAACATGTGAAGTGAGTAAGATTGATAATCTCGTGACACTGTAATGTTCCGCTGGGAAACCTTTGGTCATTAATGTGGGAGCCACTTTGACACGTACTAGAGCCTCCCTGATGTCTCAGTGCGTGAGCAACTGGGCCATAACACTGATCATTTGTTATATGGTGATGTTCCAAATAAATAAGCTGTGGAACTATGATACCTCAATACCTGTAGCATCCACACAAATCATTTCAACATATCGTCACGTATATATTTCTTGTCTGTCTCGTGGCTCCTTGTAATCCCACTTGAAAACCCGCCTGAGGTAAACATTCCCTTTCTGGTGTGTGTGAACTTGTCTGAGTCCATCTAGGAATTCTACAAGAACATTTTAACCGGTTATCAGTCATTTTCAGTGTAGTACTCACGTCTCTATATCCAGGGCTGATGAGTCATATAAGTAAAGTGCTTTTTCTTGGAGTGCCGAAGATGAATTCAGGGTTCTCACGCTCTGAGGAAAGATGCTGAGCTTAAGTCTTTTGGTGCAGCAATAAAATAAAGGTTACCTTTTTCTACAGTTGTAATATCACAGTTATTAATCTAACATAGCCACAGAAAGATGCATGATCTCATCATCCAGGCACAAGGAACACTAATGTTAAGATGTGTTGTCCCTTTCTTTCACTACCTTTCAAAACAAATGCACCTGCTAGCCAGATCAAGATCTTTAGACACAAGGAAAGGCAGTGATGGTTGTACTGCTTTTGTCCAGCGGGACCGCCTGAATCAAAAAATTAAATTGCCTTTTAGCAGCTTTAAATTGGCCACAATCAATATTTTTATATTGACAATGGATCAAATAACTGTGTAATGAAAGGTGGTCACTCATAATGACAAACCCACAGAGAATTAAAGCCTGACTCAGCTCAATGTTTTGGATTATTTGTCTGCAACTTAACTGCTTTTGTTCAGTTTCGCTTCTAGTTGTGTAGTTTTTGTAGTTTCATATAAAAGCTGCCTGACCAGCACCAAACGTAGACAAAGTAAACAGCATCTAGCAGCTGAACATCCTGATATTTAGGAAAGAAATGTGTTGATGTTGTTTGATAAACTGCAGTGTTTATCTTATACGCTGGTGCTTCAGCTCGTCTGTGTGACTTTAATATATTAAATTAAAGAAACAATGTATTGATTTCATACTTATTTAACTATACTCTTGTGAAATAGTATAATAATCACTAATATCAGCATTTGTTTAAGCTATAAACAGACATTAATCCACACACATGCTAACAGGAGGACATTTACCGGCCAGCCTTTGGTGAGAGCCCAGTGTGGTTTGTTGTAAAGCAAATGTAGTCTGAAGACTGAATAGGGGTTTTGACCAGTGAGATGTAACCATGGATACAGAGCAGTAAGTCTCCTCAGAGTAATAAATCCTAAAACAGCTTCATGTCTCCACATTGCTGTTGTGCATCATAATAAAATAAGATGAGCTGGATTCAGTCGAAACCAGCGTCTGTGTTGTTTAACGTTGTGGTACGGATATTGTTCATTGTGTTACTACATCTGGAAACATTTGGGCCTCTTTTTTTAAAAACTAATTTTACTTAGAAAAACAACTCAGGACACAAGTTTAAAAAAAAGTGACTTTGTATGGGTGGTAAAGAAGTAAAGTAAGATCACACAGAACACTCGGCGGTTCCTGTTGGATGTTTCTCTTCCTGGCCTCACCTGTGAGCTCCACTCTGTCCTCGTGTCGGCTTTTCCATCACCGTCCTCATTATGAATTGTGAGAATGGCCCACTAATTAATCCCATCTTCTCTGCTGCACTTTTATTGCCGTTTTTAGTTTTTGGGAAGTTTATCATACCCAAGAGACGTGATGATTTAAAACAGGCTTGTGTTGATACGGTGCCACTCTCTGCTCTGTCATTTGTGTTTTTTCCAGACGTTGTTTTAAAATAATGAAGAATTAGGTCATATTCTGGGCAGTTATCCAGCTACAACCCTTCAAAGCTACCTGGACTATTAGGCTGGAAGTGTGATTCAAACAAAAAATCCAATTTGGCCCGCTCACATGGGCAAAATGCCAAGTTTAAAACTCAAAACAGTGCTAGATTTATCACTCAATCAGTCAGATAAGGGTTTGTATAATAGCCAAAAGAATGAAACATTAATTTGGCCATTGTTGTCCAAGACTGCATGCTGTATGAAAAAGAACAGGCTGGAATTCTTTGTCAGCTGTTTGCTGTGCGCTGTGGCCAAACATTTTTCCTCCAGGCAGGTCAGTCTGCCTCCTGCCACTCCTTTCACAGCACAAGCCAACGGATGTCCTGCGCTGTAGACGTTAGCCAGCACTCCTGTCCCTCACTGCCAGGTTCTGCTTCACATATATTATTTTAGATTTTCTTAAACCTCCCTTTTAAAGATAACTGCACCGTGGCTTGATGTCATTTGTTCAACATTGGTCAAAAGTCCATAATAGACATTAAATAACCCCAGCGGACTGAATTAGTCTGCGTCACGAAATCCAGAGCGGTCTGTGTTCACTGTGAGGCTTCGTTTTTTCCTCCTCCTGCCACAGCTGACTCACCGCTGGAAAAATTGAACTTCCTGTGTAGCTCCCAGCAGCCCTTTGAAGCCAACATGGCCGTTTTGGCTTTAAGTTTCTCTTTCTTCTTCTTGGTTATTTCATGATGAAGCAATGTCCTTCAGTTGTAACTGTGAACTGAGTCACTAACGGCTACTCTCATTACTGAAGCATAACTTGACGATTGAAACTTTTTAGAAATTCCCTCCAAGTATTCACTAAATAATCACATCAGACATGCTTAACTGGGTCTCACTTCATATTTTTTTTGTCACTTGCGACCATATTTGTGCATTTTAGTGTTTTATAGACTTTGGTGCCTGCTTGATTTACACTCACAGTGACATTTCTGAGCATTCCTCCAGGCCCCGCTGCTCTCCCTTGGCTCTCTGTGGCCGTCAGAGCTTTAACTCTCTCGACATAATTGGAGCGGTGCAGTGATCTACAATGACAAGAGTGTTTGTGAATGTCAACAAATCCAGTCCCTTCATTTGCCCTTGTGTTTCCCCCGGTTTGTTTGCCTCGTTGTGGCGCAGCGGTCTTAAAGGATCCTTTTATTGCCTCAGCCACAGTATAACTTGGCATTCTGTGTATGCTTGCATGTGTAATCCATCCCACTGTCCCGAGGTGATGTGTAAGAGCAGCGTGCAGTGTTTCTTTGGCTATAGAATAAATGCAGTAACTGTTGCATGTGTTTAGCAGTAGTTTAACCACAGGCGAGTCCTCTACCAACGAGCGTTTATAAGGCAAACAAACTGACTGTTTCTCTTCCTTCCAGGTACGTCCAGCCATGATCGAGGACAAGGGTCACCGCGTGACCGACTACTTTGTGGTGGCCGGGCTGACTGACAAGTCCACGCCCCTCGAGCAGGATCTGTCAGAGACCAAGTCCAGCGGGCCCAAGGCGCCCATTACCGACTTGGCCGTCATCAACAGGTCGGCGGGAGAAACGGTGCCTGAGGGCTTCACTTGCATCGACAGCACCTACAGTGGACAGCCAGCCAACCTTAATCATGGCAGTCTTAAGAGCCCTGAGCTGTTTCTGTGCTACAGGAGGGGTCGAGGGAAGCCCCCTCTCATTGACATCGGGTGAGTCAGCAGTCTGTTTATGTCAGTGTTGGTTATCTGTTGTATTCATATGCCTGCAACGGCCAGACGCTCGTTTTTTGCATGTACTGTATGTAGAGAAGTGGGCGGCAGGTTGTACCAATATTAGATATTATGAAATATCTCGGTATTTGTCATCATATGTGATACTTTTCAAAATAAGGGACAGCTGTTTTGACATCTTTGGGCTTTTATTTTGCAAATAATATGCTTTCATGGCTGTGGAGGCAACAATATTTAGAAGGTTGGCAATATTGCATGTATACAGCACTTTAACATACTGACATGGGCTTGGTTGCAAAAAGAATTCTATCATATGCAAGCTTATGAAAAAATGAACCTACTTCTCACTTTCTTTCCTCAGAAAACAGATTTTCAGTGAGTTTATGTTCTCAATCATTAGATTCAAGTCTCCATCGTCACAAAATGTCTTTTAGTATGTAAATTATGGTCCTGTTTGGACTTGGATACACAGTTAAGCAGGGTAGGCCTTGATGAAAGTGTAGCAGTGAGTTTACAGGGACAGTTCATCCTTTTTCCTTCCGTGCCGACTATAAAATCCATAGTGCCGAACTGGAAACTCCAAAACCCAATGGGTGATGTCACAGCAGCTACGTCCACTTCTTTATTCTGAATCATATATTTAGTCAATGGAAGTATGCCGATTTATAATGATAATAGTCTGTCAGTTGGCTAACAGTGTTTTTAGCCAAGTTAACTCTTAAATGCTTTCTGCTTTTCACTCAGAGTTTCAGCAGATTCAGAGACTCAATGTGTTGTTGTGTTGGAAACAGGTTAGAAGCCTTTGAGGAGTAAAAGCAATCACAGATATGATTAAAGATCCCAGAAGTGTCCTGCCAGCGGGGGTTACCGCCAGCTAGCATGCAGACAGGCCTTCACATGCATAAATATTTCATTCTCATGCATCATCAGCATCATTCAAGAGTCCCTTTTCATTAAAACCATTCTGACGTATCGCGGTGAGAGAAGCGTGCGTGTACAAAATCCAATTAATAATGGCTGAATTCCATTTAGCTGCATCACATTCAGAGTCCTGGTGTTGTGCAAGTGGGCTCACTATCACACTCATACTTTTACATTATGTATTGTTTTGAAAGGTGTTTCTCTCCGGTGTCACATTTAATGTAAGTTTGAGGGAAGTAGGTGTGTTGAGTAACTCATTGACTCGCCCCTGTTGCGTCATGGAGTTCTCCCTCTCAGCCACACCTCTTGGCTCACATCCATTGATGCAGTTTTCCTGCTTCCTCCTATTATCCTCAAAGAGGGAACTCCATTATAGTTCACTTATCCATCCCAGCAAGCCGAAAGGTAACACTGCTTTTACTTCCACAGCAGGGTAGCCAAAAATGTGACCTACATTTCATCACCGGAGCTTTGTGTCTTTTAACTCGCCCGTCCCGAATGAACTGGCACTATAGACGCAGTCGTGATGCAACCGCCTGAGGTGTTTCACTTCTCCACACACCTCTGTCTTTGTCTGAAGCCTCTTTGTTTCCCCCACTAACAAACTGGAGTTTCAAGTTACAAGAGACGACACTCAGATGTCGAATGGAAGATTCAGGTCTTCCATTAAAACAGGTGTTTCTGTATAAAGGTTGCAACACATTGACGGCATTCCGCCTCTTCTTTGATGATCGTTTCATGTCTTATTTATGCGATAATCTTCTGCGAAATGTGTCTTCAAACGATAGAACTACTCAAAAGTCTTCTGAAACCCTGCAGCTGTCGGCACACTGGGCATAAACACAAGATCGTATGTCAAGTCTTGTTTCCTCCAAGAGATTGCGCAATCCTGCTTTGCATGCTCACGGACATATGGGGCGGAGGAAATAGAAGCAAACTTAATTTAAAGAAGTTGGAGTCATGTCGAGGCACAGTCATGCAGTTTAATGAGACTGATGAACAGATTTCACAAGCTTCTTTTCTGGGATGATTTGAAGAGACTCCTAATGTAAAATTCATGACTGTGTGGTCCATTATTAATAAGTGATATGATAGACATGATTGTGTGTGTTTAAAATGCTACACGTAGATGTATTATATAGCATTGGGTCGCTTCCTGATGGTTCTGTTATGGTAGAGCTTCGACACAGAAGGCCGGTGAATATTTTTGGAAAATGTTGTTGCAGCATGTCTCCTCCTCGTGACTTCTCCTCCACCAGCCTGTCTTCATCCACCTATAGAATAAATGAAAAGCCAGCAACCTGTGAAATAATCCATCCTTCCTCCTCTCAGTGAAGCCAGCATTCCCAGCCCAGGGCTCCACAGCGTCACGACTCACTGTGCCCATTAGAGCTCTGTTTTTTGTTGTCTAAATGAGAATTTGCTGGCAACTGTCCTCCTGGCCTCTTTAGATTCGTCCCGCACTCTTTTCAGAATAAATGGAGTGTTTCGGGACTATTATATCTGCCTTGGCTGCCCTGTAGCCTGCACAAGATTTTTAAAAAAATGTGTGCAAAGACTGGTTCTGTCTTAGTTTAAAGAGGGCAGCAATCACAACTTTAGGCCTCCCACATTGCATTGTCCAGATGGAAAGGGGAGGACATGGAGCATGCTGCTATAGAAGCCACACAGTCATGCAAAGAAATCCAACACACTGGGCACTGATTGCTTCCGTCTGACACTTTTAGCCCTGCGATAATCCACAGCAGGAGTGATAAGGAAAGCCGGCTGGCAATGCACAAAACATTTTCAAAGTGTTTGTTTTGTACTAAATTGGATATGATTTGATATCCAAGCTTCCCTGACTGTCTGGGATTTGAATGAGTCAGCTGGTAGTTATGTCTGAATCACATTACCTTCTGAAGACAGGCTTTCCCGACGAGCCTCAGAGGGAAACCAGAGCTTTGAGAAGAAAGTCAGCGGTAGTGACCACACACTGATCCTCCCTGTTAAACAGGAGAGGCAGAGATTATCCTCACCCTGGAGCCACAGGGCAGCCTCTTGCTTACTGTTTCCCAAGAATGCACTTCATACTAAACCCGTGTGAGTGTCTGTTGATGGGTTTAAATGGCCCTGCACTCGTTTGCAGTAAATTAGAACTGATAACATATCTTCTGATGAATTAAAAAAAACACTGAAGCTTCCTTTTAACATGAACCAGATAGAAACGAATGTGAGCCTGAGCTTGCCTCGCTGTTCTCTGACAGCTCAGAGTAGCTGCACTAATCAATATTTCTATAATAGCAATGGATCAAATACCTACTTGTAATTGGGGTCATTCCTAATGGTGAACAACTTGGGGGGCACCAAATCTCACAAACGTACTTAATGTTGCTTTACATATTGTTGTGTTCTCTTTCCATCAGCTCTGCTCTGTCGGATCCTCACCACACACCAGCAGTAAACATCCACTCTGTGTTGTTTTCCTTCATCACTGCACAGAAATTTCGAGATCTTTCTGTTTGGCATTCTTCTGTCTGTCTAGCTGTCTGATTCGTTGCCGCATTCAAACTTGTACGTCCTTATGTTCTTGCCGTGTAAACTGTTGCATCATCAGAATGTGAGTTATTTGCCGTTTGGCAGCGGCGCTTGTTTTAACGAAAGCCATGCCTGACAGCAAAACTGCTTCCAGGACCGCACTCTTCTCTGAGACACCTAATTATCTCTGAGAGCTTTGTCGTACAGTATATGCAGATATGAGTCATTGCACTCTCTGCTATCTATCGTCTTAATTTTCACACCATTTCGATTTGTTTTGCAATCACCTAGAAACACTTGGACACACTCGAGCTCCCGTTGCATCTTAACTTATCTCTTCTTGATGGAGTCTCATATTCAGTTGTTGTCAAGTGCAAAGTTAACATTTACACTTGCCGTTGGTTGTGTTTATCAGTGTGCTGTATGAGGGTAAGGAGCGTCTGATCCAGGGCTGCGAGGTCATCCAGGCCACACCGTACGGCCGCTGCGCCAACGTCAACAACAGCTCCGCCACCTCGCAGCGTATCTTCATCACCTTCCGCCGAGCACCGCCCGTCCAGCCTCAGAACTCCCTGGCAGTGACGGACATCTGCGTCATCATCACTAGCAAGGGCGAGACCCCACCACATACCTTCTGCAAGGTGGACAAGAACCTCAACATTGGCATGGTGAGTCTGATTTCAACTCTTTAGCTAGCTCTGTTGCATCATCAGTATTTGGAGGACAACTTTGTGAAAGTCTGTTTTAAACTTTTCAGTGGGGCTCCAACGTGTTCCTGTGTTACAAGAAATCAGTATCTGCGTCCAATTCTATCAGTTACAAAGCTGGTGAGTAAAAGTCAAATATTTGTACGAGTGTTGTACGTTAGAAAAGTGTCATTAGCGGTCTGCATTTACCTGCAGGAACGGTCTTATATAGTGAATTCATAACCTCCTCCACGCAGAAAGACTTTGTCTGCAGCCTGTTTGATGATGCGACCTATTGATAGAATCAACCTCTGTTATATTTCTGTCTCAAAGCTCAAGCGAGCGACACCGTCAGTGTGTATCTGTGATCTCGCTGTAGATTGTTCTCGCTTATTGCAGCTAGCATTTCTGAAATTGTTGTGTGACATTTTCACTGACTGAATGTTTCCTTAACAGCCTGGCCTTTGTAAAAATGCATTGTGCAACACACGTAGAATCAGTGTCATATGAATGTGCGTACATGCACACACACACACACACACACACGCATGCAGACACACATGCTGGCTTTATCTTTTTGGCTGGCCTTTTTCCTGCGAGGCGGCTGTTTATTCATCACAGACAACAGCGCTTCCTGCCACGCCCATCACTTGTGTGTCTGAATGTTTTGTGTATGTGCGTGTTGGTATAAAAGTGTGTCTTGTCTGAAAGGCATCTCACCAAACAACAAGATACAGTGAGGAACAGAACAGCCGCTTCCTGAAAAATGAAACCACATTATATTGAATGATTGCTCCTTTTCTTTAGAACTAAAAAATGCTGATGTGCCTTTTGTTTAATCATTGCAGAGAAATGAAACAAGATTTGAAGCTTCTCTGGAAGTTTAAGCCACTTTAGTGTCCAGTGCAGCTCCGGGATGTATTGATTTATGACACGACTTTATAACTAAACCATAATAACAATTGTGTGTGTATAATGTCTCTTTTCTCCGTTCTCCAGGCCTCATCTTCCGTTACCCGCCGGAAGATTATGAGTCTTTCCCTCTGTCAGAATCTGTCCCTCTGTTTTGTTTGCCCATGGGTGCCAAGATCGAGTGTTGGGCACCAAACACACGTGATCCTCTGCCCGTCTTCTCCACATTTGTCTTAACCATCTCCTCTGGTGAAAAGGTGAGAGACAGCAACACCAAGCTGCCATTGATGGAAAAAGGACAAATGTTGGCATGAGACTGAAATGACTGCGTCCGTGTGTTTGCAGGTGTATGGATCAGCCATCCAGTTCTACGAGCCATATTCAGTGGATCAGTTGAGCGAGAAGCAGAAGATCCAGCTGGGCGTTCTCAGCACGGTGGAGAAGAAGATGATCCCCAACCGGCCTGTAAACACCAATAAATGCATCTGCCTGCTCTCCCGCTGGCCCTTCTTCGAGTCCTTCCGCAAGTTCCTGATGTTCCTCTACAAGCTGTCCGTCTCAGGCCCGCACCCACTGCCGATTGAAAAGTAGGAACCCACTCTCAAATATTTTTAGATCATCTGGGGACGATTATGCTAAATACCTACAGCTCTCAAAGCTCATTTTTTGATTGGTAGTTACTGAATACGTCCGAAACATTTTGAAGGCTAATTATCACGTTTTGTTCTCTCAACAGGCACATCTCACACTTCATGCACAATGTGTCGTTTCCTTCCCCTCAAAGGCCGAGAATATTAGTCCAGGTGACACGTCTCGTTTATTTGGCCTCGTTAATGATTGTCAATTTTATCAATCAAGATTAAAATTTTAAAGGGGCACTGTGTAGTTTTGGAAGAAGAAGTCCAAACTCAAATTACTAAGATAATAAACAACCTCAGAAACATTTATTTTTTCCATAAATGTATAAACAAGCTGTTCTCAGAGGACAATAATGATCCCAGAACACTGTTTGAGAAAGGTGGCAGGGTCCGCCACATATAAACAAAGGTATGAAAACAGTATGATAGCATGTTGTCCTTAAAAGTCAGGTTGTTAATTCGATGAAGATCTTTGTCTTCTGATTAAAATGTCTTCCCCAGATCTACATAGTGCTCCTTTAACATGTGTATCATTGTGTTTTTTCAGTTTCATATTTGAACTTTATATTTTTCCTTTCAGCTCTCGGCACATGACAACTTAATCCTCTCCCAGCCTGTGTGTACACCCTTACCCCTCAGGTAATTGGGCTTTGCATTGCTGGACGTAGTAATTTTGCAGAAAATAACATGTTGAATTCCTTTGCTGAAATCCTTTTTCAAACAAGGGGGTAGGCGTTTAGTTTTCTTCTCTATACTTTGACAGTTTTGTTTGCACTTCAAACTAAACGCAGCCGCCCTTCAGTATGCGTTCGGTGCTGTGTTGAAAAGAAAAACAGCCGAGCAGGCTGAAGGAAAAAGACCAGTGTATTGTTCTTTCATTCATGTTTGTTCTTTCCGGGTCAAATCCTCACTGCAAACAGACATCATCATTTTTTTTTAGCTTTTTTTTCCCACTGCTGTGTTGCATAATTTTGCAATCGATAGGAGCACTTCAACTCTCAGCCCCCTTTTGTTTCCTCATGTTACGTTGAAAACTCTCAGAAGGGAAGACTGCCAGGCCTAGCTTGTTAAAGCTAACACAAAATGCTAATTGGTGTTCCTGCTAATGTGACCCGCTGCTGTTGCTGCCTTTGTGTGTCACATCACAAGTAAATAAGTAAAGTTTAAAAAAAGAGTAGCATAGAGCTTCACAAGGTACAGTGAACGCAAAAGATCAACATACTAATGTAAAACAATATGCATGACAGGCACAATAAATAACTAAGATGCATCATGTACAGACGGGAAACTAACGGGGGACAAAGCTCTGACAAATTCCAGTAACACAACATGACAAAACTCTAAAAAGTCATATCAGGTTCTGAAAAGGTCAGACAGCATGACATCATACTGGATGTGAGCACAAGAAAACTGCATCAGCAAATAGAACCAGTGGATCAAATCTTTTGTGCCTTTTCTTTTTTCCTCAGCTTCCTTAGATAGGACTGTCAAATTACATCTGACAGTTTCCATTATAAACCTCACAAAGTCAGCATGTCTTGCAGATTTGTTGCATTGCATTATATTATAAGTTGATGGTGTGTTGGAGTGAGGCAGTGATGTTTGGGTGTTCAGTTTAAAAACACGTATTAACAGAAGTTTCCTTGTTTCTCACATCAATTCTTCTTTTCTGCTCTTCACTTCCCTGATGTCTCCTCTCACTCGCTTTCTGTTTTGTTTCCCGAACTCATCACCTCCCTCCTCCCCCTCCATCAGCGGGGCAGACTACGGGACTCTGCTGATGAATCTGGGCTCGGAGAACTGCGCCACGCTGCTGCACTTTGTCCTGCTGGAGAACAAGATCCTGCTGCACTCGCTCCGGCCCGCTGTGCTCACCGGAGTGGCCGAGGCTGTGGTGGCTGTAAGAACGCTGCACTGATTGAGTTTTTTGCAACATCTGTTACAGACCATATTAATAGTTAATAGTTTATCTCTATTGCACATTAAGTCATCTAAACGATAAGGCCGGAACCCAACGGCTTACTTCACCTAATATAAATAGTAATTTAATAACCCATTATATGTGTAATTATGATTAAACCATTCCTGTCAGAGTTAAGCAGCTCTGTGGGGAGACAAATACAACCAGACCATCTGTATACATAAAAACATTCATTATGGGATAAACAAACACAAAGGTTGATTCATAATCAGCTGCTCAGGCAAATCATTGATATACAAATTAAAGCACTGTGTAGTTTTGGAGAAGAAATTGACACTCAGACTTTATGTGCACAATATCAATGAGGTAATGATGCAAATTCAGAAATAATTCTATTTTCCAAAACTGAGTAAACGAGCTGTTCAGAGAGGAAAATAAGGTCCCCAGCACCGACAGGTAGACTGCTGTTACCTACAGCACAGTGCAACAAGCAGCGAGAAGAGGAACAGGTTTAAAGGCCAACAGTAATGTGATTACTTCCACATTTGTTTCATTTCTTCAGACATCAAGTCAGAAATCACTATCATGACTCTGCGAAGTGAGCGTGTCACAGTTACACAAGTCACAGTAAATCTTAAATGAATTACAGACCATAAAGTAAAGCAATTTTACAACCGTGACCGCTGTAACATATTCCACAAGTGTCATGCAATCTAACGTCTTTGCATATGGCGGCATCTCTGAATAAAAAGCATTGATTATCTGAGATATCTGGCTTCAGATTCTCTGCGACACAAACGCAGGCGAAGTCATCTCCCTCCATGAATGAGTCACCAAAGTGAGTCCAGTAGAAATAATCTTCCTCATGTTGATAAGATAACAGCTGGTGTGTCGATTACCCTTCCACCCTTTTACTTGGAATAGTTAGTCATCCCATTGTTGTACCTAGTGTCGATGAACTGGTCAGTGTTCTGCTCAAACCATCATTATTACATTGTACATATTATTTAAAGAATATTGCCGCTCCTCGATGTATTTGACCTTTGTCCTTTTTTCACTGTGATCAGTTGTTGATTCTCCGGCTCGGTGATCATAATTAACTCTGCCAACCATGTCTTGTTTGTCTTTGAATGCACAGGATGTCCCAATCCTCAAAAGTCCCACAAATGCATTTCAAAGAATCAGTTCCAATAAATCAGAGCATCACGTGTTACGCAGTAGAGACTCTCTGCATTTGTCCTGTTTGCCCAAATTTAATTCTGAGTCTGATAGAGAAATTCCGGAGTAAACGCAAAAACAAACAAACAAAAAGGCGGCCTATTGTGAGCCTGGTCGTAGTAATCATTCCCCTCTCTCGTGTCTCTCCTCAGATGATCTTTCCCTTCCAGTGGCAGTGTCCCTACATCCCCCTGTGCCCGCTGTCTCTGGCAGGCGTCCTCAACGCTCCTTGTCCATTTATAGTGGGTGTGGACTCCCGCTACTTTGACCTTTACGACCCCCCGCCAGATGTTGTCTGTGTGGATCTGGACACCAACACTATCTACCTGTACGCTGTGCTTTGATACCCATCTCGCTGCCTAATCTGTACTCAATATTTACAGCTCTCTAGTATTGGAACAGCTGTCATAAATATTGTGTCAACACATTTGTAAAACCAAGAGGAACCAGCAGAATATTTTTGAGCAGCTGTCCTGTTACTTCCCTCTAACTGCGTTTGTGATATTGTGTGATTGCAGGTCAGACGAAAAGAGACACAACAACTGGAAGAATCTCCCAAAGAAGCCCTGCAAGACTCTAATGAACTCACTGAGCAGCTTGCACCACCCTCTGGCCAGCGGTACAAACAGCATCTGATTCAGACAATGAGGATGATTCTGCAGGGAATGGACAAAATATCCTGATCATAATAATC